>MU826828.1:1243939-1262277 GCA_029204205.1 Desmophyllum pertusum | reverse complement strand
GTTCAAGTCTTCAATACAAAGCGCAAAATGTCCAAGCAACTTTCCAAACGTTGCGCGTGACTTGGCTCTTGTGAGGCTGACTGCGCTGCCTCCGCTGTAAGATAATTTATCGTATGACAGGCTCAGCTCGTTGCCGATGATCGCCAGTTTGTTGGCGACAGATTTAATGGCCTTCGATGGTTTGTTTATTAACAGAGTCTGCAGCAATTCCTGGTTCTGTGCGACGGGAAATGTAACCTGGTCGATCCATGATGTATTTGTTCTAGTGGTACTAGCTCCTGCGAAAGTGAGCATTAAAACTTATTTTTTTAACGAAATGTGTCGCTAAATGTTGGAAGCAATTATTTCCCCTTCCTAGATCAACACGATAAGTGTTGACATCAGTCTAAAATCGAGTTTTGCATTAATATATCATCCCATTACAAATTTATTTTGGCGAGATATAATGTGGAATAACTCATTGCTCAAAGTGAAATCTAAACTAAACACGAAATGGCATGGCTCGCCTACTGAGCTTCAGTGAGAAATGTCGCATATAGCATATACAACAAAAACACCTCATCCTATCCCGCCTCTGACACCATGCTATGCAATTTAATAACTAGGCAACGACGATTTGGACTTTTTTCCACACGTGGGTAAACACATGAAACATTTCACCCCAAAATCAGTAAGGAACGTTAAGAAATGGATGTTTTTTGAAGAAATTACTACAGTGATCATAATTACCAAAAACCTAGAATGTTCCGGACAAATTGATATCCAACATACCTGGATATGTGTCTTTTTCGAGTGAAATCGATTTCCAATGTCTGTTTTGGGCGTTTCTGGTCCCTCGCTGGAACGGGTTTTAACTGTTATGAATTTATTGATGTGTTCGGCCTTTTTATTGGCCACAATAACCTCCAAAATGCACCAAACACCAAACAAATGGCACCAAATATCACGCAACGACAAACCGTGTTTGAAACCCTTAGCAACGATACATCACGAAAAGGCTGCACGGGACACCATCACGAGATATGATTTTTATATAAATAGTTCACTTTATACTATCAATACTAAGATTTATACCAGTTTCACTTTCTATGTTTGAATCTTGCTAAAAATCTGTGTTTAAAACTTGAAAGCTCGTTTCGTGGGTTTCGTGTTTTCGCAGTGAACTAAAGTACTGCGCTGTTTTGAACTTATGCGAGGGTGCGTATCTTCTCTCGTTCTCATCAGTCAATATGCAAATACATTAACAAATACATCGTTCTGATCACTATTCTGAGGATTACATAAAAACGTCAAAGACCATTGCATTGTCATTTACATCTTCTAAGGATGGTATTCACTTAAATTAGCATTGTTGCTAAGGCAAATTTACAGCTGTGCGATCTGAAAAAGAAGAAAAAATAACTACCTGGATGAGAATAATCACAATTTTCATGTAAACATCCCGACCGCTGGGTAAACTCTCGATTCTGTCTCATTTTTTTATATAAACTTTGGGGGACAGAGATTTCATTGACCTTATCAGCTGATCACCCAATTTGAAAACCAATACGCATTGTGAGTTGGCCTCTGTGATTGCGCCCAGCCGCGACAAAAAACTCTTCCTACCCCGCCGCTTTTCCCTCGCTTGTGCCTTCCTTACCAGTTCTCGCGCTTGGCGCGGCTACTCTCACTCAGTCTCCCGGGGAGTGGGCTTGAGGTTGAAATGTTGACTCTCCAACAGAAGCGTAAGATTCTTTGTTAAAATTATAAAATGATTCTGGTTTTAGGGTCTCAGGTATTCAAGCATAGGCTGATACAGACAAGTTTAAAACAGATAGGACTGCTTATTCATGTAAATAATTTTTTTTTTTTTTTTTGGATTTTATTCAGTCGAAATCCATGTCTTCTAAAAAAGGTAAGTCTCTAGGGTCAAACTGGCCCACACTGCCGGGCTTATCTGTATACTGAAGTTCCGACTAGCGGGTATTGCCTACTCCCCCCCCCCCCCCCCAGGGATGGGAACTAGTCCATCCGCAGATAAACCCACCAGAATTGTGTCGCCGATACCATTTATACTCCTGCATGAGATGGAATGTCTCCTAAAGCACATGCTTCAATTTTTGAGTGAGGTTATTTAAATATATTGTTTTCCAGCGAGATGAGAAAGACAATTTCCCTCTGACCATTGATCTGTGATGGGAAAAAGTGTGAAAATGAAATAAAGAAAACAAAATAAATTGGTTATTTCAGCGTTAATTTGTACCTTCGTTCTAAAAGATCAAACACTTTTCTCGGACGGATATTAAAAAAGTTGCGTTCATTCGATAAGTTAGGCCACGGAATTTATCTCCGCCCAAGTCTCTGATGCGAAATGACGTGCTATGCATGATCTGTATCAGATATTAACGACATAGAAAACTCTACCCTGGGTACCAGAGGCTTTCATTGCCGGCGCGCCGCGTTTCTCGGTACCTCTGGTATCCAGCGTACATATAAACTAGAAAATAAAAAGTCTGCAAGCGGTTCAATCAACCGGCGTGTAACCCTAAAATGCAAATTAGGACGGTGTGGAAAGTAGGAGGACGCCAAATCCCTTTTTATAATGCATCTTCCTTCGCCGAAGAAAAACTCAATTGACATTTTTGCACAAAATTAATCGTGGATGGCGCACCTATGCCAAGGTTTACGAGGCCTAAACATTTGTGAAATAGACAGCTTTCCTTTTTCCTCTCAAAAAATTCTCTCTCTCCCTCTCTCTCTCCCTCCCTCTCATCTCCCTCTCTCTCTCTCTCTCTCTCTCTCTCTTCTTTATTTTTATTGTATGCAGCTTAAATGTTCAGCTGTATTTTAGTATTAATTATTGTTTAAAAAAAAAAAATTCAAAAAAAAAAAAATAAAACAACCTGGAGGGGGAAAATTAATTTGCTTTTCTGGTTGACACTTGCAGTTAGCTATAAAACAGGGAAAGATGTGTATCAATAAGCCAGGCCAATCTGTGATTGGATGAGCGAGAATTTTTAAAAATGGACAAATTAAGACATTGATGCGGAAATTATTGAAAATTAAGATAGTGGGTAAAAGTGCTTAACTTCGTGAGAGATAAAAGTAGCAGTTTGATGATTTCTGAGAAAGTAAAAATATGGATTCTGTAGAAGAGCAACTGTGGAAAAAAGATGTGAGAAAAAGAGCTCAAGTCAAGGAGCAAAGTAAAAGTTGTCTTGGAATCAGGATTCATGGCGCTTGTTGTTGTATTAATCTTGTTTGTAGGAAAACGTTTTAACTCTTTTGGGGTATCGCGTTAAATAAATCAGAAAATGCGAAACAATTCCGACACATGTTGGATGGCGTCCCTCGCTATCTCGCGACTTCTTGTTAAGGAGCCACTCTCCAATATGTCCTATGGCGCTATACAGCATTGTGCAGCATCTTCACTGGCCTTTCAGCGATACAACGTTTGTCAATACCAAGGTATACATAGGTGTTACCCTGGCTGTCGCATCGACTTCAAAACGTTAGCCTTAATGGCAGAGTGAAGAAACAGGTATTTTCGGATTGTTAAGCCCGGCCTAAATACCGACGCTTACTTTACCTAAGAAGAAAACCTCGATAATGATTTTTCATGTCGTGGGTCTATTCCATAGTGGGCTACAATACCTTACTTCCTTAGCGGGCACAAGATGGTGTTTCACCCTGCCAAGTTCTTCTGCTATCTTCAGATCGATAGCGGTCCATATACGGCGTTTCTAGTCACTGTCTACGTCGGGTTTCCGACCTGTGTGATCTTTTACTTGGTACCTTAGAATATTTCAAACTGTTCGAAGCCACAACACTAACTTTCAAACCACTGGTGTCGGAAGCAACACGGTCAACGTGGAAGAGATCAAGATAGCACGCACGCTGTTTGTGATTGTTGTTTTCTTTAAACTGTGTTGGACGCCCGTTTTGTTTATAGATATCGTTGACACGATTCGAGGCAGCTGGACATTTCTCCGGGAGGCGTATGTAGCATACAGTTTCTTGGCCACAATTAGCAGTGCCCTGAATCCTGTCATATACGGTGTGTTGGACACGAACTTTCAAAAGGAGTACCGGAAGATCCTTCGCTGTACTACTGTCGCTTCCAAACGATCGTTGAAACGTTCATCCCCATTGAAAGAGGAGCAAGCACGGCAGCTACAGCCGTTTAAGAGCTTAAGAATATTAGAAATCATAAGCAAGGAAGTGAACATGTGTGAAGAAGCTAAGCGAAGTTGTTTTAGTCATATAAAATAGGTTAAGATTAGAAAGGGAAATAAAAATGTCAGTATGTCTAAGCAAATTCAGGACGGGGTAATTACGGCGCAGGAAACGTATTGTAAAGATTGTTGTTAAATCCGACGGCATATAATTTATTTAATTACGATGCAATCGCCTTTTCAAACTAATTCCTTCTTAAACTTTTAATTTGAAATTTGGAGTGAAAACGGACTTATAAAAAGTGTGTTCTAGGACATAAGAATTGCCAGTTCCTTTTGGCAGCTGCAAACTGGCACCTGCATGTCATTGGTCTAAATGGTCTTCTACGAGGGCTACATTTCAGAATCTCAAAGCAATCTATCAACTTTGTGATACCTTAAACGCGGTCTCAGTAAATTCGAGGAAATATAAATGGTGATGTTGAAGATTAAAGACAATAAATATTATTAATATTATCAATTTGGTGGGCAATATGTGAATGTCTTGTATATAAGACACAATTCAAGAACACAAATACTGCGTAACATTTTCAAAAACAAATATTATCTAACAGATTAATTTTTCAGTCTTGTTGCATCGGAAATGTGTAACGAAAACTGCATGTAATTATAAGAAGTCATAATAGCATTGTGTCAATATTGTCATGTAATGGTGCCGAATAAGGTAATCAGCTCGATGCACTAATCGCGTTTATTTAGCTTTACCTGCACGTTTATTGTCTTGCAAACCAAACTGATTTCCATATGAAAAATTGTGCACCACAGGACTCGTTTTCAGGGGAAACAAAGGCAAAAGGAAACTCGAAAAATGCTTGTTACGAGTGCTACTAAGTCAAGTGGACATAATAATCGCCAAAGATGCTTGTGGATATGGTGGTGTGATTGTTTCTCTGACTTTCAAACCTGAAAATAAACACTTTCTAAATCAGTTACTATACAGTCTCCACGGTCTCATGGATTATTGACGATTATTTTTTCAATAGATTGTCACGATGCTCATATACATTGTATGGTCAGGAAATATTTGTTATTTGTCATCAGTGCATAATAGATATCCTGCGGTACATAATGTAAATTACCACATTTGGAAGTGCGCTCACGAAAGACTCGGAGATTCTACGGTTAGTCACAGGATGAAAGCTCACACTGAATCCGACAAATTAGGTTCTTACTGCTGCTACATAAACAAAAACGACTACCACAATCAAAACATATTTGAAGGAATTACAAAACGAGACGAACCCTGTTCCTTCTGTTCCCTTGACGCCTTTCCGATTGGTTGAACGTCTAATAAGTCAACAAATATCTGCCTTAATGTAATATAGTCAAACACAAGAGACTGTGTTCAAAGGGGATCCAAACACCGAGAAGAGAGTTTTACGACTCGCAGCGTAGTATTTTTGACGACATTCGAGGAGTTTGGGTAGCCGATGAACCACTGTCTCGAGTGTTTGAATATATATTCTCAATCGAAACAAAAACTAAGGAGTAAACGGATAAATAAAAAAGTAAAAAACAATTCGAAACTATGATAATTAAGACCGGAAATACAAACCTCTCACATGGTAACTGGATTTCCTTTGTTTAACTTGATGAATTATTAATGAGTTTAAGCAGTTCAAATCATGCTCATTACAAGCCAGCTACTGTTGTTAATACTTTGCCCCTACCAAATAATGTCCTCTGTGCACTAAGACAAACATGCAAAGCCACTAGAACGTCCTATTCTCGGGATCACACCAATGCAGCCTTTTGAGATTCAACTCAAAAATTCCAAACTGCTACAGAGATCTGTATAGTGTATCTGATTGGCTGTTTTAGCTGTTACATGCGCGTGGAAAGTCAAAACCGAGTAACAACCACTCAGAGTAGAGCTACGTCATTAGTGTGTGTCATATAGGGTTTGAGTTACAGACAAACAGTCTGACGAACAAGGGAGGAATTTAGTTTACGAAGGAACACGTCTTTGTTTACCGTCGGCTAAAGGAAGTAAACAAAAATGCGAACTCAATGATCGAATTGCTCTCACATTATACAATGATTTGTCGTGCCTTTGTACAATAATTCTTATTTATACAGGTCTGTTTCAGTATATAGGGATCTTTAGTAGCTCGTTTTCGCTACTAAGTTCAAATATAGATAGCGAGACAAAGTGTAATATTGAATAACATAGTCGATTAAGTTGATTTGTGAAAATATCTAGACTTGGGTATGGTTATTTCAACCAGTTTAAGACAAATGTTTTTCCACCTGTTGGATGATTATTCGACATTGTTAACGCCAGTGGTTATTACCGTGCTGACGGATCGCCTTTCCATCGGCACGAACTGTTCTACAATCGTTTGGAAGCGACAGTAGCTGCAGCGAAAAATCTTCACATACTCCTTTTGAAAGCTTCTTGTTAAGCACGCCGTATATGATAGGATTCAGTGCACTGCTAATTGTACCCAAGAAGCTGTATGCCACATAAGCCTCCCGCGTGAAAGATCCAGCGCCCAACAATCGTGTCCACGATATCTATCAGACAAAACGGGCGTCCAACACAGGTTAAACAAGACCACAATCACGAACAACGTGCGAGCTACCTTAATCTCTTCCACGTTTACCCTGTTGCTTCCGACGCCAGCGGTTTGAAAATTGTTGTTGTGGCTTCGTACAGTTTGGAATATTTCTAACGTAGCAGAAAGCGATCACACAGGTTGGAAGCCCGATATAACCGTCACCATAAACGCGCGTGAATGGACCGCTATCGATCTGAAGATAGCAGAAGAACTTTGCAGGATGAAAACACCATCTTGTGCCCGCTAAGGAAGTAAGGTAATGTAGCCCACATGGAATAGAACCACGAGATAAAAATCATAATCGCGGTTTTCTTCTTAGTGAAGTAGCGTCGGTATTTCAGCTGGGCTGACGATCCGAAAATACCTGTTCACCGCCATCAAGGCTAAAGTTTGAATAGAAGCAATGGCCAATGTTACAACTGTGTATCCTTGGTATTGGCAAGTTGTATCGTTAAAAGGCCACTGGGATGTCACTAAGGTAGTAAGACCAATGGGACATGTGGACAATGCTCCTAACAAGAAGTCCGAAATAGCGAGCGATGCGACAAACATGTTCGGGATTGTTCGCATCCGAAACGTTTAACGCCATAACCAGCAGAGTTATAAAGTTTCCTGCAAACAACAACACTAAAATGATCGCGTACAGCCCTGACTCCAAGACAACTTGCACCGTGCTTCTTGAAATTAGTTCCTTCGACATCTCTTTGAGTTGATCTTCTACAGAAGTCATGTTTTTATTCTGTACTCGTCAAGAGCTTCCAGAAGTCACTTTTATCGCTATAATACACGGTGCGACGATATTTTTGAAATAAAACTGTGTCAACAAACTAATATATAGACGACCAGAAACCGAAATACCGTGAATAACATTTCAGTTTCCAGAGTTCCGTTGACTAAAACACTGAAACGATGAAACCGCGCGCCTACCGGAGCGCCCCGGTTGAAACTGCAATACCCCAATTTAAGAATGAAATTACCATATACGGTGTGCTGAAACTATAATTTTCAAAAGGAGTGCCTGAAGATCGGCCTCTATGTACCTACTGACCCTTCCAAACGATTGTACAACACACGATTCAAGAACACAAAACACTGCGTAACTTTTTTAATAACGAAATTATCTAACAATATCTAACAATTAAAAACTTATTTAGTCTTGTTGTGTCGAAATGTGTAACGAAACTTATAAGAATTAAATTTAGCATAATGTCAACATTTTCATATAATGGTGTCGAATAAGATAATCTTAATTTACTAAACTTTCGCTTGGGAGTTATATTGAATAAACAATGTGTAAATAATATATTGCATTGTTGGTACGAATATTTCTGCTATCGCTGTTAGCCCTAATTGGACTCTGAATCTAGCAGTCCAGGTCCGAGCGTTGGCGAGATATTTGCATTACGTCGTTGAGAATTACACCTTATTCTGACAGTGCCTCTCTCCACCCAGGGTATAAATGGGTTCTGTCAGGACAAACTGACAGAATGCTGGTGGTAGCTAGTGATGGAAACCGGAATGAACTTCTGTGGTGTGGGCTTCTTTGTCCCGAGTACAGACTATTTTGTCATCCTTCTTTCTACTGTCCTGCGAACCCAGATAAAACCAAGGTGATGGACGAGGTAAAGACACATATTCGCATTAATTAATATGCTTGTGTTGGATATGTTGATATGATTGTTTCGTTGTTCGTGCTCTTTTTCATGTGCAAGTGATTTATTTATGACTTATCTGACTTTCAAACCTGAAAATATGTTAAGTTTCTAAATCAGTTACCACAGTCTCATCATGGATTATTGACGATTATATATTATTAAACAAAATTGTTACTAGGCCATATATATGGTCAAGAAGTCTGTCATCGTACATGAATAATGATGTAGATTGCTATATTTGGAAGTGCGCTCAAGACGTCCGACATAATGGAAAGCGCTGCTGAATTTAAGCAGACTTTTTGGACGTTTCGATGCAATGCAGAGACTGAGAGCGATTATTTTGTGGCATGTATGTTCTGAAAAAGGGCAAGGACTTGTATGAGTTTCTTAGAATATCCAGCTTACTGGGAATACTTGATTCTACGTTTACTAAGTCACAGCATAGAAGTTCGCACTAAATCAGACAAATTATATGTTCCTACTCCTGTCACATAAACAAAAACAACTGCCTCAATATTAAAACATTCGAAGGAGTTGCAACAGGAGTCGAACCCTGGTCCTTATGTTACGTTTTCCTGATTGGTTGAGAGTCTAATAAGTCAAATATGTCAGCTCCAAATATCTGCCTTCGTGTTAAAATCATGATCATTGCCATGTGCTGTGCCAATTGCCAGCCCGTACCAAATACTGTCATCTTTCTGCACAAGACAAACAAAGCCACAAGAACAGCAAACGTCTCTTCTCGGGCTCTCTCCAGTCATAACCGCTAAACTGATGACGTAGCTCTACAGAGATCCGTAAAGTTTCTCTGATTGGCTGTTACATGCGCGTGGAAGTTCAAAAGCCAGTAACATTCAATCAGAGTAGAGCTACGCCACCAGTGTGTGTCATAGGCTTGAATTACATACGCTGACGAACAGGGAAGAATTTAGCATACGAAGGAACACGTCTGTTTACCGTCAGGCTCTAGGCAGAAAAATATATAATATATATAAAAAAGCGAACTCACCTCTCACATAATACAATGATTTGTCGTGCCTTTGTATAATAATTCTAATTATTTATACAGGTCTGTTTCAGTATATAGGGATCTTTAGTAGCTCGTTTTCACAACAAGTTCAAATATAGATATAGTGAGACAAAGTATAACATTGAATAACCAAGTCGATTCTGTTGATTTCTGGGAAGGTCCAACGCCCAACAATCGTGTCCACGATATCTATCAACAAAACGGGCGTCCAACACAGGTCAAAAAAGACCACAATCACGAACAACATGCGAGCTACCTTAATCTCTTCCACGTTTACCGTGTTGCTTCCGACACCAGCGGTTTGAAAATTGTTGTTGTGGCTTCGTACAGTTTGGAATATTCTAACGTAGCAGAACGAGATCACACAGGTTGGAAGCCCGATATAAACGGTCACCATAAACGCCGTGAATGGACCGGCTATCGATCTGAAGGTAGCAGAAGAACGTTGCAGGGTGAAACACCATCTTGTGTCCGCTAATGAAGTAAGGTAATGTAGCCCACATGGAATAGAACCACGAAATACAAATCATTAATGGGTTTTACTTCTTAGTGAAATAGCGTCGGTATTTAGCTGGTAAACGATCCGAAAATACCTGTTCACGCCATCAAGGCTAAAGTCTGCCATAGAAGCAACGGCCAATGTTACAACTGTGTATCCTTGGTATTGACAAGTTGTATCGTTAAAAGGCCACTGGGATGTCACTAAGGTAGTAAGACCAATGGGACATGGTCGAGAGTGCTCCTAACAAGAAGTCCGAAATAGCGAGCGATGCGACAAAGAACGAAACTCGAAGGGTATATAGTACGTCCAAAAATGTTTTTTTTTACGTATGAAACACAACATAATGACGTCATATGACGTAGACATTTCGTTATTATTCCGAAACAGCCGCCATCTTGGATTTCTGGATTTTTTCAAAACGTAAAAAAAAAAACCAAAAATGATAAAAAAGGAAACAAAACCAATAAAAAATGCTAAAACGGATCAAAACATGTAGATGTAAAATTTCAAAGTTGGAAAAACATGCCTGTCAAAATGCGGTTGCCATGGTAACAGCAAGTTCCACGAACAATGACATGCAGGAGCAGATCACCCCGGAGCCTCTATCTTGATGATTAAGGACAACAGCATAGTTACACCTTCGGCTATTTTTAGAAACAAAGCAGAACAGCAAAAGTCATTGTATTGTATTGTTTTGATTGTTTGTGTTGTTTGTATTGTGGCAGGAAACAATCTCATTGGTTAAACGTGGGTGCGTGGCTCATGACATGACGCGGCAAAAATGATTCTAAAAATAGCTCAAGGTGTAACTTCGCTGAGGCATAGGCCCAATAAGGGAGATGGAGGCTCCGGGGTTGATAATGCTCCTTGAACATTGTCATTCCAAATTGGTTCCCAGATAAAAGTTTTGGCGGCTTTTACTTCAATATTAAAAAAAAATGATTAACGGTCCATTTCCCAGGCGGGCAGATCCCCCCCCCCCCCCACCCCTCGCCAGTCTGAATAGGGTTAAAAAACGAGGGCGAAATTACATCTGTTCTACAACAGGCTATACACTAATCGGTAAATGATTTGAATTCAACGCAGCCTTGATTAAGTCAAGTCACTTTGATCACTCAGTATATTTTATTTAGTATTTTGCACATTGGTCACATGTTCGTTTTCTTTTCTTGTGTTCTTTCTTGCAAATTAATGCATGTCTTCCTATTTTAGTGTTATTTCTGTTTTTTTGTCATTTTTACCAGTGAACGGTTAATGAGACGAAAGAGAACCAATTTATCCTTTAAACAAATTTCATGTTAATGGCGCTACTAAGCCAAGGTTACCAAAGGGTAGGTAGTAAGCGAAATGGACGCTTTCCGTTTTCTCTTTCCTAATTCGCTGTACTTCAAACCAGTCTTTTTGCTCTTTCAATTGAAAAAGAACTTAAATATGCAGCTGGTCTTATTTAGTATTCATATTGTTTAAATAAAAACCTGCGAGTAAATTTGCTTTTCTGGTTGACACTGGCAGTTACCTATAAAACAGGAATATGGTTTCTATAAGCTAGGCTAATCTGATTGGATGAGGAGATTTTTAAAATGACAATTAAAACAACTGACATGTCGAGAATTGATGCGGACATTGATGAAATTAAACATATTTGGGTTTTGTTTCTAAAGTGCGTAACTTCGTGAGAGATAAAAGTAGGAGTTGGCCGTTTTCCTTAGAAAGGAAAAAACATGGATTCTGTAGAAAAACAACTGGCAAAGATGTCAGAAGAACTCAAATCACGGAGCATAGTCAAAGTTGTCCTGGAGTCAGGGTTCTTCACGGTTATTTTATTAATCTTGTTTGTAGGAAACTTGATAACTCTTTTGGTTATTGCGTTAAATAATCGGATGCGAACAATTCCTAATATGCTCGTCGCGTCCCTCGCTATCTCGGACTTCTTGTTAGGAGCACTCTCAGCATGTCCTATTGCGCTTACAGCATTGGCAGCATCTCACTGGCCTTTCAGCGATACAACTTGTCAATACCAAGGATACATAGCTGTGACCCTGGCTGTTGCTTCGACGCAAACGTTAGCCTTAATGGCGGTGAACAGGTATTTTCGGATTGTTAAGCCGGCTAAATACAAACGCTTCTTTACTAAGAAGAAAACCTCGATAATGATTTTCATGTCGTGGTTCTATTCCATGTGGGCTACAATACCTTACTTCCTTAGCGTGCACAAGATGGTGTTTCACCCTGCCAAGTTCTTCTGCTATCTTCAGATCGATAGCGGTCCATATACGGCGTTTTCTAGTTTCTGTCTACGTCGGGTTTCCGACCTGTGTAATATTTTACTGCTACCTTAGAATATTCCAAGCTGTTCGAAGCCACAACACTAACTTTCAAACCACTGGTGTCGGAAGCAACACGGTCAACGTGGAGGAGATTAAGATAGCACGCACGCTGTTTGTGATTGTTGTTTTCTTAAACCTGTGTTGGACGCCCGTTTTGTTGATAGATATCGTTGACACGATTCGAGGCAAATGGACATTTCCTCGGGAGGCTTATATGGCATACAGTTTCTTGGCCACAATTAGCAGTGCCCTGAATCCTGTCATATACGGTGTGTTGAACAAGAGCTTTCAAAAGGAGTACCTGAAGATCCTTCGCTGTACCTACTGTCGGTTCCAAACGATCGTTTGAACCGTTCATCCCGATTGAAAGAGGAGCGAGCACGGCAAGCTACAGCCGTTTAAGTGCTTTTAGAGAATATTAGAAATCATAAGCAATGAGTGAACATGTGTAAAGAAACCAGGCGAAGCTGTTTAAGTCATACAAAATAGGTTTAAAGTAAGAAAGAGAAATAAATATGTCATAGTATGTCTAAGCAAATTCTGGAGGCGGTAATTATGTCGCAAGTAACTTATTGCAAAAGTCTGAAGGCCTAGAATCCACTGCGCTGCAATCATGATCACGTTTTCAAACTACGTCCTCCTTTACTGATGACAATGTATTATTTTGGTCGAAATTTTTTTAGTAGATGAATTTTAAAGGAAAATAATTGTTAAAAGAATCACTGAAGTGTTTGTAGGTGTATTACATAGAGGTTACTTACTTCGTATTCATTGCCATCTTTAGTGCGGACTGAGATGATAAACTGACAGATGTATTCGTTGAGCTCAACAGCGGGGATATCTGTTCGATTTTTCTCTCGTCATCCTTCGTTTTCAAAAAGCTTTCCAGCAATCTTACATCTCGTTGAGTTTTTTGAAGAGTACTCTTGTTTTCTTGCTCCGAAATGAACTCTTCGACAGAGCACAAATCATAACACAAATCTTTCATCGGCCATTTCTACAAAGCGCGCGATTTTTTGTGGCAACGTTGTCTGATGACGTTCAACGCAATACGTTCATTCATCACTAGTGAAATTTCATCGTTCGCGTTTGCTAATTGGACGAACGATGTTTTTTCACTAGTGAAATTTTGCCGTTCGTTGCCCCTGATTGGCTACTTTTAGAATCAGTATGAATTTTATTCACTACGATTTCCGTGGATAAATCTCAGTACCTATGAAATAAATTATTTTACTATATTAGAGCGGTTTTCAATTGAGTGTCGTGAAACCGAACCAAATAGATTACAATGGCCAATCACAACAAACGTAAACAACGCAATGAACCTGTGAGGAATCAAAGCAAATACACAATAACCGGCTCCAATCGCGGGAAAACGCGTGCCGACCAAGTCGCGATTGAATTTTTGTTGTTGCGTCGGATTGGTTGAGAAGTTAAAGGTGGTTTGAGTTTTTTTAAAACAATTACAGATGAGAGCGTGGCAAAGTAAAATCAAAGCGATTCAGCGATTACTTTCGACAGTCATTTGAAAACCGCTCTAACTAGACTGAACTGTCTATTTCACGGGTCGCGTATACATGCCCTTCTTACAACCCTGTACGGAGGGAATTGTTTGACTTTAGAGAGAGAAATGTAACAAATAAACATATTTATTTTACCAGAAACGGGCTCCCAAAGCTAGGTTAAGCACAATTTTTGGGAAACCAGCTTTATTTTTAGTGGCGCCAAAATATACAATGAACGTCCTGTCAATCTAGCAAACACCAATAATGTACAGACGTTCTCTCGCTTATAGGATATAACTTATAATTATCATCACTTTTTAGTTTTTTTTTTTTAGTTAATTAAGTATAAGTATACATTTTTAACTCAGTTTTCCGTAGCTTTTTAAATTTTAATGTAATGTATTTTTTTAGATGCAGCCGGCACCCTGTGGACATATAGTTTTTACTTTACAAACGGACAATTCAAAGAAAGTTTGTATCCGACTATTCGATAATATCAACTGCGGGTTTGGGTAACTTCCATTTGTATCAGCAGCTGCACTTCCTAAAGGGACACTATATTATATTGAACTTGTAAAACGTCTAGTGACAATTGTGCAAAATTCATTACAACCAAATATTCCAATATCGATTGACTTTTTTCTTTCAAATGTATGAAGAAGGCGACAATTTATTTGTAGTAATTTATTTTTTAAGGGCTATAAATAATATTATTATATCTCTTATATAGTACGCGCGCTGTGATTGGTCAATTTTACGGGCCGTATTCTACGGTAACGGCCCGCGAAATTTGAGAGTGCTACTGATCGTGACGCCATCTCGATTAATTTCAAATTCTGCATAATAATGTCTCAACCTGCAATCCGGATGAAAGAGCTTTAGAGCGAAGCGAAGAGGATCTTCAAACGCGATTTATCAGTCGGGAACTTTTAGAAGCCGAAAACGTCCAAGATGTGCGAGCCGGCCGGACTCGATTCAGGAACTTGACAGTTTTATCTCTGCCGAAAAGTCCGCAAACTGACTGTGAAGAAGACGAATTCTGAATGGAAAAGGTTTGAAAAGGTCTGTTAAGAGCAGACGAATGGAACATTTAACGTGGAAAACGTAAGTCTTACCTGTTGATGTTTTTGACAAGCTTCTCGGCAAATTTTTTCACCAAGTTATTATGCGAGTTCTGCAGCGAACACTTCTTCAGGACTACACAACAAAGCGCCACAAAATGGACGGCAGTATCTGTTTCTGAGAAGACTTTTGTCCCGTAGTTTCGTTACAATTTTAGTGTTCTCACTCGTCCAGTATTTGTAAGAAACACTCGTATTTTCACTCAGTTTGACGAACACGCTGTATTAAAGTTGATTGCGGTGTTTTTCTTCTCAATCGGTGAATCAAATTTATTGTCCTTGTATGTTTAACGAACTTCAAGAAGTAGTTTAAAAGTAAACTCGAACTGTACCTAGTTTTCATGCTTTTACAGAAAATAACTAGGTAAAAATTGTTTGAAGACGTTTTGAAGTTTGGATTCAAATCGTGTTTACAACTCGTCGAACTCGAACAATCGGCTCGTCCTTTGCCTGTGATGCGTGTCAGTCAAATGAAACCCCTTTCCTCCGCGGTTGACTTGAAATGTTTTTCCTTTTTCCAAAGGAAGAGATATAATAAATATCTTACTAAACCTCGTCTTCTCGTTCCGTACTGTAAGTTACGGATCCTCGTTTTTTCCCCTTCGATTTATGGCCCGCGCGCTTCGCGCTGGGCCATAAATCGAAGGGGAAAAAACTCGGTCCGTAACTTACCGTACGGACCGTCGAACTCGGTTAGTAAGAGGTATTTATGTTCTAAATTGTGGCCATTATATCCTACACCAGTTGTAAATGATTCATTAATACCGGTAATCACTTTTCGACGACCTACATAGTATTTAGATGTTTTCTTTTTTTCGTTGTTGATATTGGGAAAATGGTGATACTTTTGATGACAACTGACACAATTAACGCTAATGTCAGCCAACAACTGGTCTATTAAGGTCACTTTTTAATAATGAATGAAAAATATAATACATGGAATTAAATTTAAATTCAAAAGCAGCTATTAAAATCGTGAAAATCGTTTCAACATTTACCGAAACAAATTGCACTTTGAAGTAGTGAATTTACGATGCGAGTTCCCTTAAATACTAAATACTTTTGTCGATTCCGAAGTCAGTCAACACGATATATTTCTTTATTTTTTTCGTAGTTTAAAAAATAACAACTTTAAGCTTTCTTTAAACCCTATTCTGCCCGGGGGGGGGGGGGGGGGCAGAAAGTGCCCGCACTGACTTCAAATTTATCGTACTTAAAGAGCATTCAAGCAATCATAGCCAAACTTAATGACTTTTCCTAAAAATTATCTGGGAACATTTTGGTGTGCCAATTTTTTGATCACGTGACTTGATGTTTCAATGGCAACCAAGTTTTGACAGGCCGTTTTTAGCCAAATTTGGTAATTTTCAGTTTAAATGTCCGTTTATGAGATTTTCGCTTTTTACGACTAGAGTTTCTTCCAAAATCTTTGCAATTTTTGCATCCTTATATTGTTTTAGATTTTTTCAAATCAAATTTGGTGATTTTCTGACATTTCTGAACAGTTGAAAAATCCAAGATGGCGGATCCAAGATGGCGGGGTTCAAGTCTTCAATACCAAGCGCAAAATGTCCAAGCAACTTTCCAACGTTTGCGCATGACTTGGCTCTTGTGAGGCTGACTGCGCTGCCTCCGCTGTAAGATAATTTATCGTATGACAGGCTCAGCTCGTTGCCGATGATCGCCAGTTTGTTGGCGACAGATTTAATGGCTTCGATGGTTTGTTTATTAACAGAGTCTGCAGCAATTCCTGGTTCTGTGCGACGGGAAATGTAACCTGGTCGATCCATGATGTATTTGTTCTAGTGGTACTAGCTCCTGCGAAAGTGAGCATTAAAACTTATTTTTTTAACGAAATGTGTCGCTAAATGTTGGAAGCAATTATTTCCCCTTCCCAGATCAACACGATAAGTGTTGATATCAGTCTAAAATCGAGTTTTGCATTAATATATCATCCCATTACAAATTTATTTTGGCGAGATATAATGTGGAATAACTCATTGCTCAAAGTGAAATCTAAACTAAACACGAAATGGCATGGCTCGCCTACTGAGCTTCAGTGAGAAATGTCGCATATAGCATATACAACAAAAACACCTCATCCTATCCCGCCTCTGACACCATGCTATGCAACGAACGATTTGGACTTTTTTCCACACGTGGGTAAACACATGAAACATTTCACCCCCAAAATCAGTAAGGAACGTTAAGAAATGGATGTTTTTTGAAGAAATTACTACAGTGATCATAATTACCAAAAACCTAGAATGTTCCGGACAAATTGATATCCAACATACCTGGATATGTGTCTTTTTCGAGTGAAATCGATTTCCAATGTCTGTTTTTGGCGTTTCTGGTCCCTCGCTGGAACGGGTTTTAACTGTTATGAATTTATTGATGTGTTCGGCCTTTTTATTGGCCACAATAACCTCCAAAATGCACCAAACACCAAACAAATGGCACCAAATATCACGCAACGACAAACCGTGTTTGAAACCCTTAGCAACGATACATCACGAAAGGGCTGCACGGGACACCATCACGAGATATGATTTTTTATATAAATAAGTTCACTTTATACTATCAATACTAAGATTTATACCAGTTTCACTTTCTATGTTTTGAATCTTGCTAAAAATCTGTGTTTAAAAACTTGAAAGCTCGTTTCGTGGTTTCGTGTTTTCCGCAGTGAACTAAAGTACTGCGCTGTTTTGAACTTATGCGAGGGTGCGTATCTTCTCTCGTTCTCATCAGTCAATATGCAAATACATTAACAAATACATCGTTCTGATCACTATTCTGAGGATTACATAAAAACGTCAAAGCCCATGACATGTCATTACAAACTTCTAAGGATGGTATTCACTTAAATTAGCATTGTTGCTAAGGCATATTTACAGCTGTGCGATCTGAACAGAAGAAAAATAACTTATGGTGAATAATTACAATTTTCATGTCAACTTCCCGACCGCTGGGAAACTCTCGATTCTGTCTCATTTTTTATACTAACTAGGAGACAGAGAGGCTTCATTGACCTTATCAGCTGACGACCAATTTTAAAATCAATACGCATTGTGCGTTGGGCTCTGTGATTGGCCTAGCCACGACAAAAGCTCTTCCTACCCCGAGATTTTCCCTCACTTGTGCCTTCGTTACCAGTTCTCGCGCGGCTACTCTCACTCAGTTTCCGGGGAATTGGGCTTGAGGTTGAAATTTTGACTCTCCAACCGAAGCGTATGATTCTTTGTTAAAATTATAAAATGATCTGGTTTTATGTCTCAGATATTCATTGTACAAGCGGAAATGACAAGTTAAAACATATAGTACTGCTTGTTCATGAATAATTTGCTTTTATTCAGTCGAAATCCATGTCTTCTAAAAAAGGTAAAGTCACTAGGGTCAAACTGGCCCACACTGCCGCAG
>MU826828.1:1223247-1243439 GCA_029204205.1 Desmophyllum pertusum | reverse complement strand
GAGCCCGCGAATTGGGTTTCGGCCGGCTTCTATACAAAAATTATGTTATTCAATATATGGCGACCGGAAGCGACACTGTTTTATCGGTGATAAAGAGAAATCTAGGTGGGAAAAAATCGGCCATGCATTTCCCAAGGGCAGACCCTGTTTGTTCGATTTTTCTGAGAAACATAAAGGAACATATCACCTAATAATTACTAAAGGTCACATAACAGTTTTGTAAGGCCTTGAAACTGGAATTTTATTAAAATTTCCCGCACAAATTAGCTCGCAGATATGCTGCACACCTTGCATGCCTATATTTCAGATGGGGTACTCGTTGTTTTTTTAGGGAGCCTGGGGCTTAAAGAGAGGTTACAAAGCCAGTAAACAAAATGGTGAATCGAGACGATGTTTTTACCCGTTTTAAAGAGCATTTCGTTGCGTTTTTTTTTCGCGATGAAGCCATATTTCAACATCTCAAGGAGCGGCAGAAAACATGAAAATTGCAAGAGAAAGGTATCTTAAAAACGCAACGGATATAAACTCCCGAGAAATGTCATCAACTGTGTCTTAAAGTGTGGCTTCGATGGATTGAAAATCCCTGTTAACAAAGTCAAAACTCTCACGAGTTCCAGAGAGAAAGGTATTTATCGAGAGGTGGTAATGCTGTTTTCAGCCTATCGCCATACTGTTGCTTTGATAATGTCACTTGTATCGTAAAATTTGAAAAACGCAACGATTACAACTTGGAAACCTACAGTTTTCTGCCGGTCTTTTAGGTTTCGTTGATTGCTAACAGGCTGTCTGTGAACAATTTGGACTTCGCCTTGGATTAATGAGGTAGGCTTGATTTTAAATCTGTTTTCTTAGTAAAATCTCTAAATATCGAGGCCATTTCGCGACATGAATGTCATTATTTGTAAAGAAGCCGCCGAACAAGTCGCGGGCTCAAATGTCCGATATTTCTGGCCATGCCCTGGTGAGAAACATGCTCGGAACCCTACAGCAGATAGCTTTTGCGTTTGATTACTCTGCAAAGAGACTGTTTGGCGTTTTCAGGAAAGTTTGTCTCAAGATGCGGCAGTAAGGGATGAGATGCAAAGGCGCGCCAAGTTACGAACCCTCTGCGAGACGCGATGGGCAAGCAGAGCTGACTCGTTGTATACGTTCCGTACAGCTTTTCCAGTGGTGGTACAGGCACTAGAGAGCGTTGCAGAGGATGGTGATGCCAAAGCGAGAGGGTACTTGTGGCTCCATCCGGCAGTTCGACTTTATCAGTGCGCTTTGTGCCACAGAGCATGTCCTTTCAAACACAGTTGCACTGTCAACCACGCTCCAAGGTCAATCTATCGACCTCATCGAGGCAGCCAAGGAGTCAAGGGAAGTGATTGGCATATTAAGCGATGAAAGAAACGACCAAATGGTTTGGAAGGAAACTGTTTGAGCGTGCTAAGGAGTTGGCAGCAGGTTGTGATATCGAGCCAGCATGCCAAGAGTGTCTGCAGCCCAGCGTAACCGACCCAATGTACCCGCAGCCACGCCACAGCAGTATTGGTACAGAGCCCTCTACTTGCCCCTTGTCGATCATCTCATCCAAGAGCTCAATGACAGGCTGCTTGTGCACCATGACCGGTTCCTGGGTCAATACCTCATACCTACCCAGCTCGGATCACAGAGATACCACGAACAAGATTTACACGCCTACTCCAACGACTTAAGTGATAGAGAGGTCTTTGACAACGGGATCTTACGGTGGAAAAAGAGATGGGCTCTTGCCGAGGGGGAGAAACTGAAGAGTCTAGAGGATACACTAAGCTGCACAAGTGAATACCTTTACCCGAATGTCGCCACTGTGCTCACCATTCTCCTAACCATGCCAATGTCGAACTGCAGCACCAGAGAGATTCATTCAGCACCATGAGAAGAGTGAAAACATACATGCGATTCTACTATGCTTACAGAGGCGGCTATCCGTCCCTTGCTCCTTGTCGACCATGCCAATGTCGACTGCAGGCACCAGAGAGATCATTCAGCACCATGAGAAGAGTGAAAACATACATGCGATCTACTATGCTTACAGAGCGGCTATCGTCCCTTGCTCTTATGCACGCATACAGAGAGATGCCTATTGACCTGGTGAGAGTCATCAGAGATTTATGTGCGAGCAAGCCAAGAAGGCTTGCATTTGAATTGAGTGACGGACAGTCGCGGTCATGACTATGATATTCTTCATCGACCGAAGCCCGTTAATAACCGTTAATTTTCTTTTTAATTCATAAAATCGGACAAGGAATCAGCTGTGCTTTTGTATAAAGCAAAGAATTAGATTTTTGACTGTCAGCGGTAAACCTAGTATGACCACCTGTAGTTCAAAAGTTGATATACCCAATTTTCGCTGTACATCAAAATAAAAAATAATAAAACTGAACATTGCGCGCGTACGATTTCTAAGCTATTACAAGATGGCGCGCCGCCCGACGAATTCCTCGCATATCGCAATCGAAGATCATTTCCTTACAAGATTTCGTCCTTGCGCCGATAGTTCCTTGCTTCACACGTCGAGCTTTTGTAAAACCGTTGTTTAGTGTACTAAGACCAGGATATATATCAAGTTAACAAAACCTCGGACATATTGCAGTAAGAACTAAAAATACCTGTCATTTTACACTTGATCAAGATCGATTTTTGGACGAAAATATATCGTGGAGAATGCTGAAAAATAGCATTTCCGAGCCTCTAGATTTCAAAATTTCCTGGGTGGTGGGGCATGCCCGCATAACCCCCCAGAGACTCGCGCCTTCGGCGCTCGTACTTTTATACCCCCAATAAAATATCTCGGGCTTCAAGGGAAAAAAGGCCTGGCTAGCCCCTGAAGCCGATGTTGAGACCGTTTGACCACCCCTCTCAACAATGTTGTGGAGATTGTTGTGTGACATGTTGAGGATTCTTGACTTCCGGTTCTACTGCTCATGTACATGGCGGATCGCTTCCCCCTAGAGGTCCTTGTTGGCCCGTTCCGCCGCTGGACAATGGTAACGAGGGCTCTGGGAAAACGAGATTGAGCGCGAGTTGGAAAGGTGCGTACGACAGTAGTAAACGGCGTCGGTATGCGCAGTAACCAATCAGAGAGCCGGATTTCGCACCTGTGATCGATATTGACCAATCAGAGAGCACATTCCAAACATTCCAGTCTGACATGAAGTAGGAAGTACACTAAAGTGTCCTCCTACGATATTGGAAACGATAAAAAAGGGGAGCCGGGTACCAACAATGAAGAAGGGAAGCCAGGGTACCAATGACATAAACGGGAAGCCATGGTACCGGTGACATAAGGGGAAAGCCAGGGTATCAAACATGTTGGATAACAGAGAACAACACAGACTTTTGATATTTACATGTTTATTTTCTTTGTTCTTGCTGTTCCTTTAAACAATTCTTACTTGCAGGTTTGCATTCTCTTTGCTTTTTTCTGAAATACAGTTTTTTCCGCATTGGATTGTTTCTCAAAGATTAAAGGTTCTCAGTTGTGATGATACTCAAATCTTCACGAATCGGTGTAAGAATCTCTACACAGATCAGGAGCATATAGGGGTGATATGCTCCTGACAGATGCTTTGAAATGAACATACCTTATCTGAAAAAGAAACAAGTGTTTCGCTTGGGGTCCAAAATGAATATAGGACATTTCCTAGCAACAAAAATGTAAACAAGAATCCTAAGCAACCACACAGAACGCAGTGCTTGATGGGTGGAATCGTCACACTGGAATCGGAAACCCGTCTAGCGCTGCTCATACACCTATTTCAATTTAAACGTTGTCGGATAGAAGTGTTTTTAAAAGCCTGCAAGACAAGACCGAAAGGTAGCATGGGTAAAAGTAGAAAACTGCTGCACGCAACCGAATACTAATGAGAAGTAAACATGAAAAACATTATTTTTCACGTTTGCTTTTTGTTTTAAACCTGTAGAAGTAAGCTACTTTTAGCCAAAACTAAATTTTAGCAGAATCAGCTAATGACAAAACATGGAAAAACAAATTATCTAATTCCTGGGCAAACCAAATACATCACGTGCGAAATACATAACTTGTAGATTTCTTTTTCACCGATACGCAAATTCTAATGAATACCCAGACTACCATTCGGTCTTGTCTTGTAGGCTTTCGCTTCTATCCGACAACGTTAATTGAAATAGGTGTATATAGTTCAACAAGGAGACCAAAACTTGTAAAATGTAACAGCTTTTATTTATTTTGCTAACAAAACGTATTTACTTTAGGATATATTGCCAATTAATACTGCAAAAAAAATCACGTAAGTGCAATGAAATACGCATACAGAAAGCACATTATAGCTCAAGGATTTGATCGTTCCGAGTAAACCTATTAACATATAATATGAACTTGCGATTTGAAAAAGTTGTATGTGTCATTTTTGTTGAATGATTTGCGTCCCTGTTCTGAGTTGAACGTGTTCATTCGATTTGTTGCTTTCCAAATCTCAGTGAAATTTTGACCGCTAAGAAGACTAATGGCCCTCCACAGACTAGAGAGATAGTTGTCGACAACCGTATTTAGTTGTCGATCATAAAAAGTTGTCGATAACAAAAAGCCAATGTGTGAAAGCTAGTTGTCGATTTACGTTATCTGTTTGTTATTCGACAACTAGCTTCACACACTGGCTTTTTTGGAGTCTGGGTAACTGTCGAGAGTCGAGAGTCGAGAGTACTAGGTCGAGAGTCGAGAGTCGAGAGTAACATGTCGAGAGTCGAGACTGACATGTCGAGAGTCGAGACTGACATGTCGAGAGTCGAGAACTGACATGTCGAGAGTCGAGACTGACATGTCGAGAGTCAATAAATAGTCAACAACTCTGTCAATCGATAATTAATCGATAATCGGCAATCGATAATTTATCGATATTCTAAATAAGCGATCAGTAATCGGCTTTGGCGAAAAAAGATTGCGCGACAAGCCAAACGAAGTAGGATAGGCGCTGGTGCAAGCAATAAATTTCTTGCAATGTCCCATTTTCCACTGGCTTAATGTTCATTTTATGGCTGGAGGGTACAAAAAAAATACAAAAGAAGCAGTTTCCTTTTGTAACAGTGCTTTGCAGTTTCAAATGGCTAAAATAAGCGTAACTATGCCGCAAATTTAGATTAGCGTGACTGTGTAATGCGTGCGTTTCCGGACATTGTTATGATGCGAATACCCGGTCATTTTCCCTCTCGCACGCTAACCGGCTTTACTTGCAAGAAGTTTCATTTTAATAGGTTATAGCAACAGCAATGGGTATGATGACAAGAAAGGTACAAATATTTGGCGTTAGGAACTTGCAACGTACACAATGAAGGTCTGCAAAATTATGACAACGATTTACGGAATTATTTTAGATAGCAGTGCCGGATACAGGTACGTAAACAAAAAGCTTAGAAAAAAGCCGTGGAAAATAGATGATATCACCTACTATCGGCCTTTGATGTGCCGAGAACGAGCTACTCCATGTGAAACAGTAGTTTATTTTACTGAAAGATTCCGTCTATTTTTCATTATCTATGAGATAACAACCGGACATTTTCCGAGTCTGGGTAATTATCGCGTGTTTTCAAATGCTTGAATATAAATTTTTTTGCTTGTTAGAACTAGTTTTGTCTTAGAAAATGCAAATGAATTGGAGCCACGACCCACAAAACGAGATTCTGGTACCTTTTATATTTGGGGTTCTTTTCAAAAATTTCCGACGATCACCCCCGACACCTTTTATATGGGAGTCCCCCCACCCCCCCCCCCCCCCAAAAAAAAAAACCACCCCACCCCATTATATTGCTTGCAACAGCGCCTAGCCTACTTCGTTTGGCTTGTCACGCAATCTTTTCGCCAAATCCGATTACTGATCGATTGTTTAGAATATCGATAAAATTAATCGATTGCCGATTAATTATCGATTGACAGAGTTGTTGAGTATTTATTGACTCTCGACATGTCAGTCTCGACTCTCGACATGTTTTACTCTCGACTCTCGGACCTAGTACTCTCGACTCTCGACTCTCGACTCTCGGACTCTCGACTCTCGACAGTTACCTAGACTCGCTTTTTTGTTATCGACAAACTTTTTATGATCGCACAACTAAATAGTTATCGATAACAATTGGCCTAGTCTGTGGAGGCCCTAAGATGGATTAAAAAGGAAAGTATTTTCGAAAAATACTCTTCAATCGAGTGTTTTTGAAACCGTATTAAGAGTTAAAAACCTAATAAGGACGTGATGATTTAAACTTTCCGCGGTTCCACGTGGAAGCAAATCAAACTCTGCTTACACTCCGAAGTTACGTGACAAAAGTGATTGAGTGTGCAATAATTTATGTCCGGTGTTTTTTCTGGGTTGAATTTATTCAGATCGTAACCTAATCGCGGTGAAATGTTTTTGAAAACCAAAAGCACGCTCCAAAACGAGTGTTTTAAAATATTATAAACGAGTAAGAACTTTACAAGTATGGGATTGCTTTAAACTTCAACAATTGAAAATTCGAACTCTGTTTATGCAAAAATGATTTACTTTGAAGTGAAGTAATAAAAGAGATTTTTATGATAGAAAAAGGTACTAATCTCTAGGCAATTGTTTGCTGTACTTTAAATTGTTTTAGTGCAAAAAAGTCTTTGTTTTAGTTAATACGTTTCTAGTAAGTGAATAAAATTATTTTCGAAAATTGTCGAAAGCAAAACCTGTGAATTGACGAAGGCATAAAATCTGACAAAAAGCTTTAATGATAAAAACTTTATTGAAATAAACGCCACAAGACCCTTTCAAAGCAAAACACTTTCGATTTTTTTTCGTGCGTGAGGCCACGCAATGTAATTTTAGCCAAAGCTTCGTCTCTGTTCAAGCGCTATCGATGATCTATTTACGTGTGGCTTTCACTTGTTTGGAGCTTACTTTTCATTTCCCACAACATATTTTTTCCTAAGAGGTTTTAAACACGAAGACGCACTATAAAAGGCTAAGCTCCTCCTGCTTTCCTCATACTTTCCATCTAATTTGCATTTTAGTATTGCACGTGGAGGCTAGAGCTTTGTAATGTTCTTGTATTCCTTTACAATTTTTGTATCCTCTATGAACATAAAACCTTATAATGTCTCAAATTTCCTCGTTTGTTCTCGGTGAGATGTGAATTAAAACTTTTAGAACAGATAATTCAAAATTACGTACTTCAAATATGAAACTTTCATGACCGAGTTTGAATTTCGCGGGTTGTGTCAGCGTAAACACGCACGTTAGTTATGATAATATTCTATGTTCTTTTGCTGTTTTCTTGCACACCGAAATATTTCAAGAAACTAGTCATTATTCCGTGGGATTTAGAATGATTTATAGAAAGAAAAACGAAACATTATTTATTCTCTACTGACGACTAATTTTCAGCTATTGTCTCGTTCGCTGTTGATTGACAAATGAACTCGAGGTACCTATGGTACCTCTCCTTTTATAGTGCGTCTTCGTGTTTAAGAGGTTTTAAGAACGGATAGAAGAAAGGAAATGATTTTTGGAACACCAACAGACAGTTGATACCCACGCGGGTGCTCTTGCGTGGGTATCATCTGTCTGTTGGTGTCCATCTACTAATTTTTTTACTTCAAATTCTAATTTTAAAACTACATTAAATCTTCAATATTTCTTATTTCCCTAAATTTTACAAATCCTTTGAGAAAAACTATTTCCTCCCAAACATACACAAAAATCACCCAAAAATTTACAAAACACCCCATCACATTCAGCCACAGCACAGCACAGCCTCTTGTAAGTGTTCATGTTTTTCCCGTTTGTAATTTCCCGTCTGAAAAGTGTTTTTGAAAATAACAGCATGATACGTTCTCGCAGATCCTCACAGTCAGTTCGTTCAATTCGATAAGAACGACTTAAATCGCCGTTTACAAGGGTAGTATATCACATCAAACACAAATAATGTTGGGCGGACCGTCAATTTTGGTCGTTTCCTTCGAACAGCACCTCATTTTATCGTCCTTCGGGGCTGAGAACGTCGCGATTCATCCACCACAACGAAGTTATGCCGACGATCCAATTATACTTTGAATTCTGATGTGAACGCTTAGCATCGTAAGTAAACATAGGTGATCTCAAGTATACTTGAATTCAGTTTCCATATTTATAATTACGGTCTACTTGGCTTCCTAGTATGAAACTCGCCTAATATTTCATCGCAAATCAGTTAAGGTTAGGAGTCAACTTTGCATCAACATAGTTTTTAAACTATGTTTAAAAATTGTTTAACTGAAAAAACTATGTTTAAAAATTGTTTGCACGTTTAACCGCAGGAATTTTAAAACATCACGGACTTATTGGGTTTTTTTTTTACCCGTAATACGTTTTTCAAAAACACTTGTTTGGAGAGTACTTTTAGGAAGTTGCTTGTTCCACTACAAAAAATTATTTTGTTATTAAAACAAAAACTCCTTTCGAGTAAACGCTTTAAACAAACGACTTCTAAAAATCTTTTAATCCACTACAGACAAGTCTACCAGACAACTAATGCACGTGTACACTGATAGCTTGCATTAAACCTTAGAAAACATCGAGATAACTCGTTCGAAAGGTTTTGTCATCATGCCCATCAAAGATCGCACAAAGACCACAAACTGGTCTAATTTTGATAATTCATTTTTGCAATACTTAGTTTCCGTCCACTTCTTTTTACAGGGTAAATTAGCGATCGCCTTGATCATCTTAATTAGAACCAAGAGCGAGAAACAGGCGTAAAACATGTCCAGCATGCTTTGTACTTTGTCTATGAAAGCGCCAGCACGATATATCAGCGGTCGACCCAAAAGTATCTTGATATAATACGGCCTGTTTTCTTCCGATGAGACTGGTTAATTACTGCTTGACTCGTCTTGATCTTTTGTGAGCCATCTCTATCAATGGAATTCTTGAGAATATTATTGCAAGGGTGGTGTCCATGTTCTCTGCCTATTTTTTATCAGAAGACATAACACTCTCTTGCTTGAACCATTTCAATAACAGCTGTTTCCTTTTAGGATTAACGTAAAAATGACGAATGATCCAACCTTCGAAGCTGGCCTTCATATTGAGGAGACTCATGATCAGGATAACACGGAGACAGCAGAATCAAGTAATAGGAAACTGCGGCAGCCGGATACGTACTGGTCCTGGGTCGTGTGTGCAGCTGGATTCACTTGTAATATCATCGTGTTGGGATGCGGGCTTTGCTATGGTGTTCTATTTCCTTCACTTCTTGACGAGTTTTAAAAAAGGGAAATCCGACACTGGTAAGTATATCTGTAAGGAGACTTCGCAGCGAAGACCAGGGCTCCTTTCCTCCTCCTCCTTTCCTCCTTGTGTTTTGTGACAATCGATCTAGAACTACCGACAGAGTTCTTAAAACAAATTTCATTTCTCTTTCAGCATGGGTGGGTTCATTGGCACTGACAGCCAGTGGTATATGTGGTCCTGTAGCTGGAAGGCTCACCGACCGTTTCGGTGCACGCCCAATGGTAATTTGTGGAGCGCTGTTGTGCGCAGGCAGGCCTTCTCTTCACGTCGTTAGTTCCCAGTCTTTTATCTTATGTTTTTGACGTATGGAGGAATGTACGGGTTCGGTTCGAGTCTTGTTTACATTGCCGTGTACGTCATCGTGCCGCGGTATTTCGTCAAACGCCGTTCCTTGGCCATAGGACTGATAACAGTGAGTGCAGGAGCTTCATTACTGGTAATGAGCCCTGTGTGGCAGGCTTTGCTAGATGCATTTGGTTGGAGAGGGACCTTTAGGGGCCTGGGTTGCATCGTACTAATTGTGTTCTTCATCGGTTGGGCCCTGGATCCTAATGTGGCAAGTGAAGAGAACGAAGAGGTATCTGAAAGGAGTAAAACGTGCAAAGCTCGGCAGAGTGGCAAGATTCTGGATTTTTCCATGTGGACAAATATCACCTTTGTAGCCATTACTATTTCAAGCTCTGTTGTCTTTATTGGCCATTACATACCAATGATTCATTTAGTAAGTATTATGGTTATGGTTATCATGTCTCAAAGGTGGTCTTTTGGGCGATCTTTGCTGACGTCATTATTTACATCTCGAATTTATAAATTCACTCGATTGGAAAACAGACAACTAAAAAAAAGCATGAAACATTTAGTTATTGTGCCAAGTTTGAAAGGAAACTGGTTTAAAACCTGTTTCAAACGATGCAAACATTTACAAGCGTGTGTAAGGTTGTGGCCACTCTTGCCATGCCTCATACCGCATGGTATCTTGCCATAACTTTTACCGCCGGCATGGCGCTAAGCTATTAATATATTTCAAAAGAAATATCCGTGGGGCACGGAGAATCCTTCGCTTAGATCATCTCTTGTGGCGGACTAATAGTCGAGCTTTTCCCACAGCAACGACTACCCGCATAGAATGTCCTTACGTAACTGGGCCCTGGATTATTAAAAATAAAAATAATGTTCCATTTGATTTTCTTCCTATAGTCTCGGTACTGTGAGGATCTTGGTATCAGCGCTGACTTGGCAAGCTGGCTATATTCTTCCATCGGGGCTGCATCTGTCCTGGCCAGGATACCTGGTTCTAAACTTTGTGACATCATGGGTCCTCAAAGTATATTATTTTTATCTTCGGCAGTCGGTGCAGTAGGAGCTATACTGTTACCCTTGGCAACCAACTGGACAGGGCTTCTTTGCTTATCCATAGTTTATGGCATTAGCGATGGCCTGATGGCGATTGGCGCAATTCTGTCAGTCTTGTGTACTCTTACACCGACACAAAAAGCTCAAGGATTTGGATTTTTTCAGCTTTGCATTTTTATGACTGCTTTGTGTGGTCCACCAATCGGAGGTAAGGTGAAATACGTGGGTCTTTCTCGTGATTCCTCACAATCGGTAGCCATTTCAGGAAGGGGTACGGCGTTTGCACGAGTTGACGCGACAATGGCCGTTTTGACACTAGAGACGGAAAACTTGTATGACACGGACGATAATAACTCGTTGGAGACAAATTATCCATCAAAGGCGGATGTAATTCGTCCTAGTGTGAATATAAGCATAGCTTTTTTACGATTTTGTTTCTCCGTTTTCTTCTTAGTTTTTTATTCCGATTAATCAACCCTATTCAGACCGGGCTTTTTTGGTCTTTCACGACCGGAGGGGGGGGGGGGGGGGGGGGCGGACTCCGTTTCTCCAAGAATATTAAAGCTACCACAACGAAACTTGGAATCTTTCTTTTGACGTATGAAGCACGAGATGATGACGTCATATGACGTAGACATTGCGTCATGACTTCCGAACAGCCGCCATCTTGGATCTGCCATCTTGGATTTCTTGATTTTTCCAAACGACGTCAGAAAACCACCAAAAATGTCTCAAAAGTACACAAATCCATAAAAGAATGCTAAAATGATCATAAAAGCTAAAAGTTATTGCCAGAAATTTATTTTCTTCCTTAAAAACATGAAAATTCCAAATTTGGAAAATCATGCCTATGAAAATGCCGTGGTAACAGCAAGTTCCGTGAACAATGACATGTCATATCAAATTGTTTCCAGATAAATTTTAGGTAAATTCAGAAAGTTTGGCGGCTTCTACTTCAATATTAAAAAAGTTATTAACGGTCAAAGTCTCGGCGGGCAAAAGTCGGGTAACAGGGATTTTCTAAAGTAATTTAACCTGCTGAAAACGAAAATGTTTGTTACCAAAGTTTATTTTGTCATCTTGAGTATGAAAATGACGTCACAAAAAAGACACCAAAAATGACGTCATGGAAATGTTAAATATGTAGAAAAGAGAGCTACTGAATTTGTACCCACACGTCGTATGTTCGTTCGGGCTCTCTTCTCGGTGTATGAAAATCGGATGAAAACACTGTCTCTTGCGTTTGATATATTACGTACATACAGCCAAGCCAACGCAAAATAAGGCTGATTTGGTGTTCTCTCTATTTTCAGGTTGGATAGCTGACAAGACAAACAGCTATCACGCTGCGTTCTTTTTTGCTGGTGGTATCAAAGTTGTGGGAGTTGTGATTTTAGTAGTTTTTAATTATTTTTTGGGAAGGAGAGATTTAGCACAGGAAAAAATCCAAGTCTACCAGGGATTCGAAACTCATTTTTGGAAGAACGGGCAGAACTGCTTATTGTGGAAAAGGTAACTGTTTTGTAAACTAAAGTTGTTCAAAAGAATGAATATGTATTTTCGTTCTATTTTACGCGGTCTTTCAAATAGTGTGCTGCCTTTGAAGGAAAATATTTCAAACGACATATATATCCTTGTACTTATTCAAGAGATGATGATCTAAGACAAAGATTTCCCGTGCCCCATGATAATTTTTTGAAATATATTAATATTTTCGCACCATGCTGTGAAAATTATTTTTTATTTCCTTCTGATCGAGACTCCGACATCACCATACTCGAGCTCTTGTTCAATCAGATAGCACTCTTAAAATAACTCAGCTATAGACTGAAAATTAAAATAGATCAGACAAAAAGTAATCATTGGAAGAGACCCGTGTATGTGGAATCATATGCTTCTCTTAGATCATCCTCTCTTGACTTACCTTATATGGGCAAATAATAAACAAAACTTGAGTTATAATATAGACGGCTTGAGTGCATTAATGCTCGGGTTGGGCCATACCGAACAGGACCAAATTAGAGGCCAAGCCAACTAAGTTAATTAGTAGTCACAATTTTATTGAATCGATCAATTAATTAATGGGATAATTAACATAATTATCGTGGACAAAAAGGTAAACGTATAATGTCTGTTTGGAGCCCAGTGACCCTGGGTTTCCTTTGTATCAGAAGAGATTAAGAGTATAGACCTCATTATCTTCGTTGTTCGTTGTCCCATTTCAGATCATGTGATTCTACTCTTGAGAATTGTTTCTTTCAAATTTAATCATTTTTCACGTGTGCAAGAATGAATTATTTTTTAAAGATAACGGAACAATTCTCCAGAGAAAGTCACATGACTGAAATGGGCAATTAACTACGAAGCTAAAGAGGTTTAAATGGATAGGATGCTGGTCCATTGCAGGATGCCACCAGCATTGTTCTGTTTTACCATTGATATTCCTGCAGCTGGGTGGCATGGAGAGAGGCACTGTGAGGCACTGTGAGGTACTGTGAGGCACTGTGAGGCACTGAAAATATTCCAACTTAACTGAAAATATTCCCGAACTTACTACATTTGTCAGTAGTTCGCCGTGCCTGTCTCGTAGCCATACCAGACTGCAGTTCGTAGCTCCAAAAGCAAAAGATACCAGAAAGCTCTCACGTCAGCTTTTTCAGTTTTTCGTAATGACATTAATATTTTGTGTTACTAAGCTAACTTTCTGACGAACGTTGTCCGCGGGCTTCAGACAATTTCAGGCACGGGAAATTCTTACTTTGCATGTGACGTAATTGTGGCCATGTTGGAACCTCGAGTTAACAAAAGAGCAAAAAGGAACAAGGTTGAGGATTGAGACCGATTGCGAACGTCGACCTTGAAAAATTTAGGCTAAAACAAGAAGTTCCGCTATAAAAGGGATAGCACCTCCCAGAATTCACACCTTTCGGGTGCGAAATGCAAATTTGTACTCTTGCCGTCGTGGCACGTTGTTGAGTCAAGCGTCCTGCAAACTAAACATGCTTCAAAATCTCATGAAACCAAAATATATCATCAACAAAAATAAGATATAACTTGCTAATGTTTTAACAGAACATTCTTAGAAAAAATGAAACGAATTTTATCCAGTAACGGTTGTACAAAAAGCGCAAGGTTGTTTGTCAGCTGTTTACGCTTTGATGGTTGATTGACAACTAGGTGTGAGAATGGCCAGGCCAGGCCCCTTTTATATCGGAACTTCTTGTTTAATGTTTCTCAAACTCATTGATAATTCATCAGGTTAAAAACAAAGGAAAATCATAACCGTGTCGGTGGTTTGGATATCTGATCTTCATTAGCATAGATCTTTTACGATTATATTTCTCCGTTTATTTCTTAGCTGTTTCTTCTTCATTTTTCTTTTTTTCTGATTGAGAAGATTTATCAAACAATCGAGTAAGTGTTTTTGTCCGATTTCCAAACACCTCGAATTTCGTCAAAAATACTCCGCTACGCGTCGTATTTTCAACTCTCTTCTCGGTGTTTGAAAATCAGTTCTCAAACTCATTAATAATTCATCAAGTTAAAACAAAGGAAATATAACCGTGTCGGAGGTTTGGAAACCCGGTCTTAATTAGCATAGATTTTTTACGATTTTATTTTTCCGTTTACTCCTTAGTTTTTGTTCGATTGAGAAGATATATCAAAACACTCGAGACAGTGTTTCATCGGCTATCCAAAACACCTCGAATTTCGTCAAAAATACTCCGCTGCGCGTCGTATTTTCAACTCCATTCTCGGTGTTTGGATATCCTGATGAAACACTGTCTCTCGTGTTTGATATTATTACATGAAACACTGTCTCTCGTGTTTGATATATAATGGATGCCCGCTGAACTTTATTTTTGATATGGATCCTTTCATCACAAATTCTGGAGCATTAACAAGCGGCAAACAAAACTTCCCCCCCTCAGCGCAGCAAGGCCAACTAGACTTATCTTCAACACTTTCATACAATACCAAGACTAACCAACCCCAAAAAACACATGGTTTTATTACCTTAACGATCCTCTATATTCTCCATCACAGATTGGCGCCACAGTCGGCTTGTTTTAACTAATGGAGAAAACCAAAGAACAGTTAACATTTAATTACTAATCGAATTATTGTTTAAGAACGATGCATAAATTATATACTTATTATTAAAATTTTTACAATCTTTTTTATCAATACTTTTTGCTAGAACCATACCCTTAAACTTACTGTCCCCCACAACGTTTTGTATGGAAGCCTTCCACTTAGATAAAATATTAAACAATAGACGGACAACCCCAAAACCTATCCACTCAATCACTCCTATACATGACCTTACCCCTATCCCTGAATACCCACATCCTTATTACCAATTCCCCTAGACTGGACACTCAACTCATAACCTATACCCAAAACCAAATAAACGCTAACAATAACGAGCCTCTACTACTTACCTTCCTTATCCCCAAGCACATTACCCTTTCCACCCTACCCAACAACCTAACTCTCCCTGAACTATAACCCTAACCTAACCCCTTACAACATCTTTTTAACGAATATATTTTTATTCATATATTTATTTCTTATTTAAATTTTATTTTAATAAAACTAACAAATAACTAAACAAATTATAGTATTTGATTTAGTTAATTTTTCTCACAACATCCCACCCTACCACACCACCACTCCTTTTATCCACTGATAAAAAAACTTTACGTGTATCCAATGTTCATTAGGGAACCCTTTTTAGGGATTCCCGTTACCACAACAACTCAAAATGCCACACTAGGTTGCTAGTGATATTCTACCAGCCATCTTAGGCTTAATTTAAAACAGCCATATAGAATCAGGTATAAGCGTCAATTCATGCTGCCCGCACTAGATAGCAACGTCGATGCATTACCCATGTTCTGATATTTCCTGTCAGCGCTGATGCAAAATCCCGGTTGCACAATGCAAAACCCGACAAAAACTGTTCTGTCGAATCACGAGTGCGTCTGAATTTAGCTACAGTGCACTAGCCCCCGGCAGCTCAATAAGCACGAACTCACATGAATTCATTTGCAATTTGGAAGAAAAATAGTAATATAAATATCTGTAAAAACCCCCCCCCCCCCTTTAGAAATAGAGAAGAAAATATCAAGCGAAATGTTTTGTATTTATCGGAACGCGCCCTTCGATCCACAAATCCACATCAACAAAACCTTTATCCAAGAACTAGGCTCATGGTCAGATCCCTACAGGGACCCTCCTACGAGTCAACATAGGAATATCCCTGCATCCACGGATTGTTTTTATTTTGTTCTGTTTACAGATACACTTTACACGGATAACTGTGGGCACACGGAAACTTTTATGAACAGCAAAACATAGACTAAATTCAAACCTAGAAAATACATGTTTAATTTTCAAGAAGCTTTGAAAAAGTATTTACTCGTAAGAAGTCAACCTTTGGATCTTTTAGCTATCCTTATAGAGTTATCTCCGGGTTCCAGTGCAACTGTGCAGGGCGTTATATAAACAATAGCCGCCAGCCATTTTCGGCAGGCTGAAAATATGCCACGGATATTTGTCCGCGGACATTATCTGTTCCGAGCGCAAAGCGAAATCAGTGAGCTCTTCGCGAGGAAAACCAGATAATGTCCAAGGACAAATATACCGATTATATATTTTGAAGCCAAATAGCGGCTCTATGTAGTTATTATCCTTCAAATACTTTTTCACCAAAGCCGCTCTGTCGCTTACCGTGGACAAAAAAATGATCTCGGTCGGCCAAACTGTTGACACATTCAAAATTAATTCTGTTAGGCGTTCAAAAATATTTCTAAGTCTGTTTCAAAAACAATCAGTTCTATTTAACTTTTTAGCAAATTTATTTGAGGACGAACAACTCTGACCTGCGGACGTGTGAAACGCCATAAGTGATTTTAAAAACTGGGGAAATGTCACTTGTTTTGGGAAAACTCACCAGTGATTTGGCTTGCGCTCACGTTGAATCGTGTGTCAGGACAAATCGACCCGCGCAAGAAAAATATATTGATCCGGATTATAATGGGTATTAGGTTCTAATGTCACAGTTTCACACGTGAGCCTCTCCATTTCCACACGTTGGTCCGGTTTTGACGTTTTTCTTGCAACACTACCGTTCATGCAAAAGACAGAGTGGACGTGGGTGATCGTAGCTACTTTTTAAGTGGTTAACCCTATGATCTGCCGGCGGCCAGAAAGTGTCCCCTCCCCCCCACGCCCATGTATCCTCCGTAAATAACCGTATTCACGACCTATGCAATGAAATGAAAATATATATGGTGTATAAAGCATCACAAAATGTTTATTCTTAATGGATAGCCACGTGTCAATTATAGGGCGTCATATGCCTGCACTCCATGAGTGCCCGCCCATATATTGTAAGACTAAAAATCCGCCATCTTGGATCCATTCTATCTATTGGCATTTACTAAAATTGGTTCAAAAAAAGTCTCTCAAAGTCAAAAAGACGATTCGGCCCTTTGCCCAGGGTCTCTTCATCTTCACCAGCCCCCTGCGAAGCGAGAGAAGACAGAGACCCTGAGGTCTGCGTCTGCGTTCACGTGTCTAACCTTGACCATTTCTCAAACCCCAGGGAGGGCTCCTATAATTACGAATTTTTGTCGCGCTTCTTTATGTCAGACAACAAAGCGAGGCCACGAAAGCTAGAACGGCACGGCAAGCGGATTGTTTTATACAGCAGTCTTCAGTTCGCTACGTTATGCCAGCCAGTTACCACCAATGTTTGGAGTGCAATTTACTGTGGACCGAGCATGTTGTTGCTGTCATTACTGACGAGCAGCAACTACAGGAAAATCGATGAATTTCCAGCGCGCATAGCGCTGCTCCAACTGGCAAGGCAAGGTCTCGAAAGGTCAAATGTTCGTATCACGAGAGATCAAAGCGTCAATCATTATAAAATTACACTTACGTAATCTGAAACATTTCCACAAAGAGGAAAGAAACAATATTAAAGCTAAAAAAATTAAAAAAATTAAAAATTAAGCTATTAAAAAAATATTATTCGGCCTTAATTAAAGTATAATAAACCCAAGTCTTATATTTTGCGAGTCGCCTGACTCTTTAAGGGAGGGTGCATTACCATGTCGAAAATTTTCAGCCCGGGCTTGAAATTCCAGCCCGGTTAGGGGGGCTGAAGATTTCAGCCCGACTTTCCGAAACAAATCCTCTTGAAAATGAAAGTTAGCGATTACATGGACAAGGTTTCAGCCCGGGCTGAAATTCATCCCGGGATGATAATTCCAAGCCCGGGTTTGAGAAAAACGGGCTGGAATTTTCAGCCCGGCCAAATCAGGACCTGCAAAAAAAAACCATTGTAATCGAGAAATGGAATTTTCAGCCCGGGCTGAAAACAGTGAACTTGGGCATGCGCTAGTGATTGTGTTTTGGCTAAATTGATAGGAATGCCCGCCAACGTATTTGCCATGTCATTGAATAAGAATGGTCGTTTATGTTTTTATATACCACCCCCCCCTCTCCCCCCCACGTGCAGTCGGTATGTAAAATAAGTTGCCAGGTATTGTTAAAAGTCGCCTCCTGTGTTTTTAAACAACGATGGAAAAAACGGTTTCCAGTGGAACCAAAGGAGATAAAATCGAAAATCTTATTCGATGTGGTCGCGAATTTCAAATCGAAAATCGGAATTCTATAACAACAGCTTCGTTCTTCAAACGTTCAGCACGATGATGTAAATAAGGTTGCAGGATTATTCAAATCGCCCCTCATTACCTCCTCGATGACTCTCCTCCCCGCGCATTTTGTCCTCACCAAAATTTGCGCTCCGCCCACGGAGCTCGAAATTTCAGTGCCCGCAGGCATCGACAATTCGCCATTGTACAGGGGGTGATTTACATGGCGACAATTTACAGCCCGTCCGGCTGAAATTTCCAGCCCGGTTAGGGGGGCTGAGATTTCAGCCCGGCTTCCGGATATCAAATCCTCCTTGAAATGAAAGTCTAGCGATTACATGGACAAGGTTTCAGCCCGGTCTAAAATTCAGCCCGGTTGATTGGAAAAATTCCAGCCTCGTGTTTGAAGAAAAACCGAGGCTGGGAATTTTCAGCCAGGCCCAAAACGGGCTGAAAAAACCCATGTAATCCGGTAATGTGAAATATTCAGCCCGGGCTGAAAACGTTGAACCTTGGGCATGCGCAGTGATTGTGTTTTGGCAAATCTAAATTGTAGAATGCCGCCCCGGCAAACGTATATTGACATGTCATTGAATGAAGAATGGTCCTTTTTGGCTTGTATACACACGTGCAGCCCAGATATGGTAGGTAAATAAGTTTGCCGGTTATTGTTAAAAATCAGTTCCTGTGTTTTTTAAAAAAAATGGCAAGAACATGCAAAGGAAAAAAAGGATTCCAGTCGGAATACCTCGGTGGACTTATTTGAACATGACATTGAATTGAGAATGGATCCTTTTGGGTTTTTTTATGCTTCGTTCTACAAACGTTCAGCCGATATTGTAAATAAGTTGCAGGTTATTTCAAAATCGCTCCCCCCCGCCCCCCTGATTCTCTGATGACTCTATCCGCGCAATTTCAAATTTGCGTGCCCGTTGGCTGGAAATTTAAGCCCGGGCTGAACCTCGTCATGTAATCGCCAACAAAATTCCAGCCCCCTAACAGGGCTGATCAAGATTTCAAGCCCAGGCTGAAATTCGCCATGTTAATCACCCCTTTATATGCGCTAAGCGCTGTAAAAGTGGTACTAGCACATAACGTACACCGGCATTCGCACACTGAAATATGTAAAAAACAAAAGTTGAATGCATTTCATGTCGAGTTTTCCTGTTTTAAAGATCGATATATCCTAAGGGTAAAAGGTGAAGGCGAAGTACAATAAAAACAAACAGAAACAAGCAAAAGTACGTAATTTACCTGCGCAGTTGGGTTGAATTTTACTTGAGGATTCATACCGATCGCGGAACAACTTGCTTGGTCGGTGATCATTATTTTTGTTCACCTTTTATCATTTTCGCAACGCCGCTAGTAGCGATGAAATACATGAAGACCGTCAAATAACCAGAAAAAAGAAAAACATCCGCGCCGAATAAAATAAAAGCTATAAAGATTTTCTTGAATCCATTTCCTGTCATGGATTCGAAACATTAAACTCCTTCGTCTTCGCCGATCTTGATCAAATGTGCATTGTACAGATGGCGATAGGTCGATACATCTAACATGTCTCAAGGTCACACCCTGGCTTTCCTTGATCGCTGGTCTTGAAGGCTTACAAAATTCTTTAATCGTCTTTTTGGCGTCTCGGAAACGGCCAAAATGTTTCACCACGAAAGCTCGTCCACATGCGGTTATTTGATGTACAAACCTTTCCGCTCAACCCTAGGCAAAGTGGAGACAAATTTAACACTCATCTGCCCCTTCCCAATAATCTTTTATTTGCTACGTCCAGAGAATCTGAGGACGCACGTGACCAGACCAGACCAGGGTCTCTCTTCTCTCGCTCCAGGGGCGGGAAGTATGAGAGACAGGCATGGGAACGATGTTG
>MU826828.1:1196769-1222747 GCA_029204205.1 Desmophyllum pertusum | reverse complement strand
GTGCAACTAACCCCAAAAATTGTTATTCGTTTAAATAAATGTACTTGTTATTTGAAACTTAACTGCGAAAATTTTTTTAGATTTGGTTGAATCCTCGATTTTCTGTGCCCCGGCAAAGTCACCAAAAACGCCGCCATTTTTGTTCACGGCCGCGTTTTTGACTGGGAATGAGTTTAGCGGCTAGTGACGTCAACTCAGGAGCCTTGGATCCTTCGCGTCCACTCATTTCCTTCAGGAAGATGCGATACACATTCGAAAAGTGTGTAGAAACGCCTTCCAGGTGCGTTATTGGCTGTTGCAGTAACACCCCAGATTTAGAGAAAGGTATACTATACCATTCTAGAGCGATCGTCGAGAAAATACGAAAAAGACGGTGGATGTAAACTCAAGCGAACGAAGTAAAGTGGGACTGTGAGAGCCATTGCTCAAGAACTCCGTCTAGAATTTGTCCGCGCACTTCTAGCAGGCTGACTTCCAAAGGCTATTTAACCCGGTCGAAGCCAACCCAACTAGCCATCTGTAAGACGTAGTCTTGGGATTTACTTGTAGTTTAATTAAGATCAACAAGCCATAACAACTAAGGTTTCTCGTACGAGTTCTAGCTCCCAGTTGGAGATGTTTTTACTCGCATGCGTAGACCGTCAACCGTGGAATAATCTCATTGGCTATTGGTACAATAGTATGATCACATGGTATGTAACGCAGGTCACGCAACTTGTTACATCTTCCTTTTTCTAACAGAACAAAACATAATGAAAATAAAGTCCACTGTTCCTAAAACAAAACATAATGAAAATAAAGTCCACTGTCACTATAAAACTGATTACACAGTCATGGAATGTGATAGTCCTTATGCCACTCTTGGGCTTTGCCCTTCCGAGCTGATCGTCGCAAGACAGTTGGATCACTGCTCGCGCTAGGCAGTTCCTCCGGTGGTAAAGGTTCTTCTGTCGGTTCAGCTGGGCTATCCAGTGGGCAGTCATCAGCTAATGTGCCCTCCTGATGTTGCTCACCCGTACTGACAAGCTGTCTCCGGTTACGTCTGTAGATTCCGTGACCGACCTTGACCTCGTAACTCCTGGGTCCCACTTGTCCTGTGCAGGTGCCCGCATCCCATCTGTTACGCCCCGGGAGTTTCATGCGGACTGTTTCTCCAATGCTGATTGGATCCAGGGTTTACTATGCTTGTCATAATAGTGTTGTTGGCGCTGCTTGACTCCAATCAGAGCACGGGTATCTTCTTCAGTTGCATATTGCGGCTGTAACAGAGAACCGGCAACTGGAAGAAGCGTCTTGCACCGCCGGCCCATGAGGCGCTGGGCTGGGCTGGTACCAATTCCTGCAGAGGGCGTGTTGCGCCAATCTAGTAGTGCCTGGAACTCTGACCTTCCGGCTTCTTTGCACTTGGAGAACAGTCTCTTCACTGTCTTGACAGCATTCTCGGCCTTCCCATTTGACTGGGGGTAGAGTGGCGAAGAGGTCTTGTGCTCAAACATCCACGTTTTTGCAAACACTGCAAACTCCGCTGATGAGAACTGGGGCCCATTATCTGTGATCAGGGTGTCCGGAACTCCGAACCTAGCAAAAACGGCCTTCATTTCTTTGATCACACTGCGGGAAGTTGTTGTAGTTAGGCGTGCTACTTCGATGTAGTTACTGTAATAGTCGCTGATGACTAACCGGGTACGGTTGTCAAAGTCGCAAAGATCCGCACAGACTTTAGCCCATGGGCGAGCAACAAGCTCGTGTTGCATGAGAGGCTCTTTCCCTTGACCGCTGCAATGCGCGAGGCATACATCGCACTTGGCGATGTACTCTTTGAGCTCTGTTGCCATGCGCGGCCAGTATAGGATGTCTCTCGCCCTTCGTACACATGCTTCGATGCCTATGTGTGTAGAATGAATTTCTTCGATCAGTTGCTTGCGCATGACTGTTGGGACCACCAACAGTTGTCCTTTAAAAATCAGCTCGTCCTGGATAGTTAGTGAGTCACGCACGTAAAAATAAGCCTGTACGCACTGTGGTACATCAGCTCTGCTGTCTGGCCAGCCATGCATTATCACCGCACGGAGCCTTTGCTGCACCGGATCATCAGCCGCAGCATTCTTTAGCTCCTGCCATCGGTCCTCAGTCACTGGAAGCCAAGTACGGTGATCTATATCCTCCAACTCTCTGGTGAAGGCGCATGCGTTGACTTCCGGGAGATACGCACGACTCAGCGTGTCTGCAAGGTGCATGTCTTTCCCTTTCTTGTATCTGACGTGCAGATTGTACTTCTGTAGTCGCAAAAGCATTCGCTGCAACCGCGTTGGAGCAGAAGCCAACGGCTTTAGGAAAATCGGCTCCAGCGGCTTGTGATCGCTTTCAATGTTGACCAGTCCGCGCCCGTACACATAGGCTTCAAAACGATCACAAGCGAAGACTATCGCGAGCAGCTCTTTTAATTTCGATCTGGGCATACCGTGTTTCCGCGGGCGTCAACGCTCGTGATGCATACGCAACCGGCTGACCGTTCTGCATCAAAGCAGCACCTAACCCCGACTGTGATGCACCACACTGCAGGGTCACTTCTTCATCTATGTTGTAATAGCGCAGTACCGGGGTGCTGGTTACGGCATCCTTGAGTCTGTCAAGTGCAGTTTGTTGCGCATCACCCCAGAACCACAGGACATCATTCTGTGTCAGCTCCCTTAGTGGTTTTTTGATGTCGGACAGGTTATTTGGAGTAGCAACGACAAACGTTTGAGGATGTCAAAACTGTAGTGATGTGGCTTGTTTCCTTTCAGCTTGTTTTTATGGCTTCAATTTCCAGGCCCGAGCAAGCCGCGCGGAGCAAGCCGATTTTCAATCGATCGAAAAAAGCCGCGAGCGAGAGAAAACTGCGACAGTTACTTGGCTTTTGTAAAAATCAAAACCCTCTAAATGGTGAAAAGCTGGCATTTAACAGAATAACCATTGCTTTACAAAATACATACTCGCTAAAGCAAAAATATAAATGATCATTCAGCTCGCGCATATCGATGCATGGGAGTACTATAGGTGACAATAATTGCTTACCATTGACTGACTTCTTCAGTGCTATCTAAGCGGTCCTTTGTGCTTTCTTTTCGACTCTTCGTTCGCTTTGACCTCCTTTTCGCATTTAGTTGTCCATTCCAGGTGACCGGGCAGTTCATCCAAGAAGATATCTTACTCATTGCTGCTTGAAGTATCGATTGCGAGTCTATTTGTTTACATCTGGTTTGACAAGTATTAGTGATAAGACTAACCAAGAATCCACTCTTTCTTTGCCGTCAAGTCTAGCTTGAATTGCTTCCTCTAGCTTCTTGTCTTCTTCTTCTTCCTCCTTTTCGTATTTCTTCAGCCATTCCTCGTCCACATACGGTTCGTCGGCATAAGCGAAAGCCATCCCATCTGTGTGCTTCGATCATCACGGGAAGCTTGCGACCCGTGCATCTTCCACTTCGATCTCAACATGTTTGTGTCATAGTCTTCCGAATTGTAACTAGACTCCGAATTTGAGTCACTAGATGACATATCTAGTTTGTGTTAAAATTATGTGGCTTTCGAAGATAAAACGGCTCGGAAATAACGGAAAGAAAATATACGCTCGATGGATGCCCAGTCAAATGCTTGTAAACATGGTAAATCTAGTCTCCGGTTTTGACGTCACATTGCTCGACCCAGGACCCCAATTTGCGCGGTGGTGAACATGGAACACCTGACTTTAAACAACTGTAGAAACGCGGGGATTTTATCAATCACGATAATTTTTTCGCAGACGTGATCGGGGCAATGGATACATTTTAATGAGAGAAAAAAAAATTGGGGGGTTAGTTGTACTTTAAGGACAGACCAGAATTCAACAAGAAGTGAGCTACAAGCTGTAGACGCTGATTTACAGAAATCTTTGATGGCTGTTAACACATCTCTGACAACAAGGGTATCATAATTATATATTAACTTTGTTACTGTGACGTAATTTTTCTGTTTGTCAATTTGCTTGGTTGATTTTTTGTCTTTTTCTAAATAGCCCAATCTACAGAACAAGAAGAAAGCGACATTAATGGAATTGTAATATGCACTTCAGACATGAGGTGCAATCTAAGAGACGTTGAACAAAAATGCTGATAAAGCAAAAATAAAAATAGCAAAAGTTTGCCAAATTTCATGAACCGAGCTCCGACCAAAGTTCGCCCGCCGGTATGGTTAACTACTTGTCACACAACTGTGGTGGAAACCTACCGAATATTATGTGAGACTTTCGATCAAAATATTTGTTTCCTGACGTTACGTTTCTTAATTTGCTTTTAATTTCCGCTTTTCAGATTGACAGTCTTGACTCTAACACAAATCGGTTATCATCAATACTTGGGACAACACGAAGTGACCTCGAGAAGCTTAACAAAACACTGATAAACACTACACTGAAGGTGGGTTTGTAAATGACGTCTATAACACTAATTGCATTTCAATCCTTTTTGTCTCGTGTAACTATGGTTACGTGAGGCTTTGCGTGAGTCTGGCTCACTCCATCAGCACATCTCGTATCAGGTCAGGCACAACATCGTAATAATTCCTCGTCATTGTCGTCAACATCATCACATGTATCGTTTTCAATCTACGAAACTGCCTCTGTATACCGTTCCATAATGCAGTGCTCCGCGAAGGTTTGACAGAGAGAGCGAGTTACATGTATGCATGACAACCTTTGACGATTTTTTTATTTTGCAGTTGAACGATACAGCTTCAATGCTTCTCGAACAAGACAACAAACTGAACACATTGTTGATCGATATGAATACCACACTGTCCCTCAAGGTGCGAATGAACTCAAAACAGTCAATTGACAAAACGTGATTAATGTTCTTCTCTAAATGCTAGCAATAGCTAGAGACGAGGGCTTATTTTTTGTAACTCGCGTTATTCGTAAAACTATCCTTTTTTTCTCATTTCTTCCTGCAATTCAGCAAGCAAGTAGTACTCAGTATTTGTGAGTTTTTTCCAATTTAATTTAATTTTCCAAGTCAGTCGCCAATCCTTATTATATTTTTTCAGTTAAACGACACAGCTGCAAAGCGTCTTGAACAAGATACCAAACTGTACGGCTTGTTAAACGATCTCAATACGACTCTGTCCCTCAAGGTGTGCATAAAGCTACTATTTGATTCAGTAATAGATAAGATTATTATTTTATAAGTATAGATACGGTAAATAGGAAGCCAGGAATAGAAACGGATACCGCTCAATGGAGGATATTCAGGGCGGATCCAGAAATTTTTGATAGGGGGGGTCCCAGGATTTTTCCCGAAAATTTGTAGTAGAGGGATAATTTTTGGAATTAGACTGCAGTACTGAAGGGGTTTGGAGGCCTCCCCCAGACAATTTTTGAGATTTCAGGCTCTGAAAAGTGCATTTTGGTGGAACCTTGAGATGATTTTGCTATGGATAATGGAGAAAGCAAAAAACTCCTCAGGTCTGATAGGGGGTCCGGACCCCCCCCGACCCTCCCCCTGGATCCGCCACTGATATTTATGTCCCGGGGGGTACTCAACAAAGTTTTATATGGTGAGGCTCCACCCCGAGGTCCAAACCCTTTTATATACCATTGTTGACAGAAAAGGTAACTCTTTCATATACCTTCCATAGAAAATGCATAGGGTACCCCTTTCGCATACCTACAGTAGTTGAAACACTGCATCCCTTTTACGACTTTTACTAAACTTTTCGCTTGAGTATAGCCCCTTAAAATATTGGATGAATCAGCCATTAGGTGCGTCTGTTCGAGATATTTTGAAAGGCCCTTTTAAATATCTAAATGAAAGTTTTCCCTACCCTTTTCTATACTTCAACTCGTGAAATCCCTACCCTTTTATATACCTCCAGCCTGAAAAAGCTACCCCCTTCGGGCGGAGCCTCCCCGTATAGTCCATTATAGGGAGTACCCCCAGGGATTTATGTAGATTGTCCCTGTCCAACGGGGACACTTTAGAAGATATTTTAGGTGAAGCCTGCTTCTCGATCAGTGGCTAGATATTAAATAACTTCGCCTGTGATAACAGCCGGTTTTTTCACGCTGTTGTTTCATGGAGCAGAGAAAACGTTACCCAAGGTTACCGACGTTTGCCTAATAATTTCGAGAAGGAACCGCGGATGTTTCGGTGGACTGACTATTGACGGCTAACTCGCGTCAGCAAACGTGACGTCATCAATATCTTCACTCACATGTGAAAGATATCGCATCTTTTACAGTGTAAAGATACGACTGAATTATCTCAGTGAGAGAGATCCTTATAATTCAATAGTGAAATCTACCGGTTCTGTCATTGGATTTTCTTGTTTTAATTTCACTTAACCATGCGTTTTATTTCCATTTTACTTTAGACAAACCGACTCAGTGTATCTGTAAATATGGCTTATACGTTGGCGAACCAAACAGAGAAAACGTTGAACACATTTAAGAACAGCACTGAGAGTTCTTTGGTATCGGTAAGTGCATGAAAAGTACATTCATTTTAAAACAAAGGCGTTCTATACTACCACCTTTAATAATAATTTATAGTATTTAAAATTGATCAACGATCGATATTATTGTACATTATAAATAATATTTATTTTTTATTTATTTAGGCATAATTCAGAAACCACCTTATAAGACCCTGCTCGTTAAAACATTATTATTATTTTTTCAATAAATTGATTTTTTTCGTGTTGTTCAAAGTAGCTGTGGCGTTTCGTTGATGTCTTTCATCACAGGTTTTAGGCGGTCTCACAAGCTTAGAGGGAAATGTAAACTTGACAAAAGATGAGCTATCTTTGACTATCTCTAACACAACCAAGGAGGTAAAGTTGTCTAGTGCACGGTTTGTAACTTAAAGATAGATATTACGTTTATATTAGTCAACGAATGTGACAACAGGCCAATTTCGATATTTATAATACAGGCTGAAAATTTCTGAACGGTGATTGGTTAGAACGAGCTGTTTTATCTCAAATACCACTCTTGGAATACCACTCTTTTTCAAATATGGCAAGTGTAATAATTGACTCTAAAAGCGTGTGGACAAAAGCGGACATTTCAACGTTCGATTATCTGTCATGTACAAAAACCTACCAATATGGCAAACAAAACACTTTTGTGTGGTGTAACTGAGCTGAAAAAAGCAGGGGGGGGGGGGGGGGGGGGACTTCGATATAAAAGTGACGGGGTGATCGTCGTACCTTTTGGGATACGTTAAAATTCGTGGTTCGGTACCGCTTAGGGTGTTAAAATCTAAATTGACTACCGTTAGAGTTATTCCAGTACCTTTAAGGGTATTTAGCCGGAAAAAATATGACAAGAACTAGTTTGGTCTTAGAATTTGTACCTCTTGTGGGTGAAAATGAATTCGAGCCACGCCCACAAAACGAGATTCTGGTACCTTTCAGGGGTTATTTCCAAATTTCCGACGATCACCCCACTTTTATATGGGAGTCCCCCCGCGGGGATCAACGCTTTCAGTAAGTAGACCAACGAGAAGATTGTATAGGTATGACGTGGGTTTCATGATTCGTTTTACGCACGGCAGTTAGCCAAAAACTTCTAGAAAAAGTAAGCAAAGTTAATAAGGGATATTGGTTCTGCTATTGTTCACTTTGGAGTATTTCGTTTGAAAATAAACACATGAACTAACGATTTTTTATTTTTAAATTTTTCCAAACAGCTAAAAAACACAACGGAGAGACTTGATCAGAAGACATCGCACTAAGATCACTTTTAGGCGAAATTAACAAAACTCTTTCCATAAAGGTACTGGGCCACACAATTAATCAAGTGTTAACTTAGGTAGAGTTAACAAGGTAACTTTGAGTGACGAAAATACATTTAATGTCCATTGTTAGCACAATATAACGCGTAAAGACTCATTATTTTGGGTATATGATGTAATGTATCAAACACATATGAGACATTGTTTCATCCGATTTCCAAACACAGAAAACGAGTTGAAAATACGACGCGTAGCAGAGTATTAGAGGTGTTTGGAAATTGGATGAAACGCTGTCTCAAGTGTTTGATATATCCTCTCAATTGAAGCAAAAAGCAAGCAGAGAAATAAAATCGGAAAAAAAATCTATGCTAATTCAGACCAGTTATGATTTATGAATTATTAATGAGTTTTTTGAGCTATATTTCTTGTAGGTTGAGAATGCGAGTAAGCTCCAGGGTCCAATCGGTCCACCAGGCTTCAACGGATCTCAAGGTCTGATTGGTCCAGTTGGTCCAGCTGGACCCCAAGGATTCAACGGGACACAGGGTACCCAGGGTATCACAGGAGCTCAGGGGTTTAACGGCTCACAAGGCGCTCAAGGTGCAACCGGACCACAGGGACCCCAAGGAGGAGGGGACTTTTCTCAGTGCATACACAAGACTAGTACGCAGACGGGATCCCAAGGTCCAGTTACAAGCCTTAGTCCTGCAGCTCCAGTTAAGGTTATCTTGGGCGAACCGAGTGTAAGTTTATTCGTTGTTTTCTGATCCAAGTGTGTGACCATTCAAATGAAAGCTATTATTGTGCAGTATTTTTATGTGGTACTGTTTATTATGTTCAAGGTTGTTCTTACTTTCAAGTCTGTGGATGAAACCATAGTGTGCGATCATTCAAAATAAAGCTATACTTTCATGTAATAAACAGTACTTTCATGCTGGACTGTTTATTGTGCTGTACAAGGTGGTTCTAACTTTAATTGTTAATGTGTGAATGAAACTCTGGTGTGTGACCATTCAAATGAAAGCTCTTGAGCATGTGGTATTACTTATTATACTGCAAAAGGTGGTTCTAACCTTGTAAGTCTTTGGATGATATCATAGTTTATGCGAGTCCATTCAAATGAAGCAGCAGTCGTGTAGGTGTTTATTTGGAGAAAATAAATACACCCTATTCGATGGTTTAACATATAATATAATACGCGCGGATATTTTGCGAAATGCGAGTAATAAGCAAAATGTCCGCTCGTATTATATGTTAAACTATCGAATAAGGGATTTTTTATTCTACTGCAAAATGTCCCGACTATTATCCTATTTTCCGTATTCGCTCTGTTCAACTGGTCAATACCGTCTATATATTTTGCGTGTTCTCTTGACCTCATATGGTGAAATGACGTAATAGTGTAATAATAAACAAAAGTGATTTATGATATTTTATTTTGTATTTTGTTCCTCTTTTAGCCGTCTCAACACATAAATACAATTTTCTCTTAGCTTTGGAATCATATCATAATAGGCCATTTACGAGTTGCCTTTTGCCTCTGTTTCAGAACGAGTCACCTGGTGCGCAATGGAAATGAGTTTTCATTGTCTTGTAAATCAAACTCATTTCCATATGAAAGGTTGTGCTCCTGGACTCATTTTGAAACAGAGGCAAAAGGCAACTCGGAAATGGCCTATTTTAATATATCGAATATGTACTTTTCATTGCAGGATAAAAGGATAGTTGGTGTCACATGCTCATCAGATATCGTCACTCAACAGCCTCTTCTTAAAACCCAAACAAACCCGGCCAACGATCAATTATTTTACTATTGTGAATGTTATGGACATTATGGCTCTGGTCAGCAAAGTGTGCAATGCATCATGCATTACTGGGAATGTCCGCTGACTACTTAATACCTTACCTGCAGTCAGGTGTAGTGAGTGGATGGAGGAAACTATGCAAGTCTAAATTAGAAGCGTTTTTAAAAAGGTGGCTCATAACGGTTTACACGGTTCTTGTGTTTTATTGACTGACAAACTACCACCCTATAGCAGTTGATGTTAAAATAATGGTACCAACTGAATGCTCAATCATCGGTGAACAATTTATGACAGGTTACCATAGCAACAGTATTACCTGTAAGAAAGGGTAACCCCCAGGGTGTTCAGAGAACCTCTAATTGTTATGTAGCTTAGCTAATATTTCATCATTAACGGAATTTATTCATTTTGTCTTAATTAATCAACGAAAAAGAAAAGGAGTCGCTAAAATTGTGGCGTTGTTTTTATTATAGCTAATCGAATTTCGTTAAACAAGAGAGGATTATTAACAATGGTCCTATGTATGTATAATATGTTATTGCCGGATACAAGAATTGTCCGCTTTATTACATCGATTTTATGATGTTTATTCCTGTTTAAAACATAGACTGGAAAATGCGCGCGCTCTGATTGGTTAAAAACCATGTTTTATCAGAGTATAAATCATAGAAAAGCCGTTTTTTATCGTTTCGCGCGCGTTAAATCTATATTTTAAAGCACATAAAGAAGCCAAAACCATGTATTATACTGTCATAAAACACTCCGGGAATTTGAGAACACTTGAGAAATTTAGAAAACACTCGCCTGCGGCTCGTGTTTTCTAAATTTCTCTCGTGTTTTCAAATTCCCGTCGTGTTTTATGACAGTATTAGGCCCGGGTCGCACTTGCGGACAAGTTTTGAAATGTCCCAACATTTTCAAAAAAAATTATCAGGACATGTTGTCAGAGACATCTAGTCGAGTAACAAAAGGTTTAGTTACTAGCACAATAGCTTTTCACGTGCTATAAACCTCTTGGGACATTACTCAGCGTCCTCTGCAAAACAACGACGTGAAATGACCAAATTCTGGGCTTTTGGGAGAACAGTTTTGTCCTTCACAACATTATTAAAATCATGAAGTTGGTTCGACCTGTAACGATTACCACAGAAAATTAATAGAAGCAAACGAAAAAAACAATGCATTGTTATTCACATATTTTAAATCCAGTTTTGGTGGCGTAAACCATAGAATACAACACGTGCTGCAAAATGCAAATTTGTTATTCTCAGAGAAAAACACAATGGTTAATCAAGAAAGCATTGTTATCTGGAGTCACCCGGTGCGTGGGGAAGTGGCTTGCCCAGCTCCAGGGCAGGACTACGGTGCCTTTGAAGTTTTGTCCGTTTTGACAAAATTTGTCCGACTCACAACAAGTAGGTCGCACTTGTTTTGCGATTATTGTATCAAACAAATTTCAAAACGTGCACACGTGCGACGCGGGCCAATCATAGGACTGTGGCTTCTTTGTTATTTTATCTTTTTGGACAAGTTGTTCGTCCTGAAAACGTAGGTCGCACTCGTCTTTGCTATAATTGACGCTTAAATTGAAGAAATCCACTAAAGTTACCAAACTTGTCCGCAAGTGCGACCCGGGCCTTAATACATGGTTTTGGCTTCTTTATTTGTTAAATATACGATAACGTTACTCGATTATGTAATGAAATAAAAGCATCTCAAATGTGGTAATGTGGAGAATCTGTTGTGGTTCATTTCCGGGGGTGGAAGCGGAATAATGAAAAATGAATAAGGAATATTTAGGTTTTGAACATTCGGAATAAAGAAATATACGGTATCCGTAAAATAATATTTTATGAATATAAACGCGTCTGACTTTTATTAATAAAAACAAATCGTTTAGAGATTCGATCACGCTTGAAGTTTATCTTGCAATCGTCACTTTTTCGGTCTTTGTGACCTCGTACAAAGTCGGCCAGAGTAGTGATATGTAATCAATGGACTTAGTCTGTGTTATCTGCCTTCAATCAGATATAATACCCTGACAAGAAAACTTTGCCAGGGAATTTCTCATGATTGGTGCGTCCTTTGTTTATTACCATTGTTTTTAACGTCAGGTTCGTCTCTGAAATCATTGTAATTTGCACCACGCTTGTTAATTTTACATGCTTTTCCAGCTATTTCAGAGGACTTTAAAGTCAAAATTTTCCGGGGGGATGCCCTCGGACCCCCCTAGATGTCTCACACTTAGTGCACTTGTAATTTTGAGATATTTGCCGAGAAAGTCTTTTTTTGCGTCATTGTGTGAGAATGGCCACAACATTGACGGTTTTAATAGAAGTGAAGCGTTTGAATTATTTTCTATTTCACTAGCATTGAACTTAGAAGTTGCCCAACAAACTCGAATGCGGAATTATGAATATCGAGCAAAATTCGTGAGTAGTCGTGAGTGCTCGTGCTTGTTTTTGATTGGATAAAATGATTCAGAAACTCTTCGAGTGCTTCAACGAAGATTTGCCAAAACCGGCACTTGTTCCCAATGAAAATATGGAGTGTGAGCCAAAAACGTTCACTTTAGTGGCGGCCAAATATCAATTATGACGTCATTTCGCCTCAAAATGACGTCATATATCAACAGAAATCCTTCATCTTGGGACTCAAGATTTTTCAAAAATGACAGTAAACCTCCAAAATAGGAAGCTCATCACCCGGAGCGACCATATGCACTATGTTCGTAACTCGACCTTTTCCCGTGTCTTTCTATTTTTAGAAATACGAAAATCCCGTCGCCCGTATCCAATAAGAAAGAGGCTACTAACATGGCGGTGTGAGGTCCCTAGAGGTCGGCACACGGGTTCGTGGATGCGCATTCAGACTGCCTTTAAATTTTCGTTACTCGTTTATGTTCAAGGGCTAACTCTGGGCCGTTTGGACGAAATTTCGATTGAATGGTACGAGCACATGCGTTGATCTTTCCTCTTTTCTGCTACTTGGCCTGGAAGCCGGGCGACGGGATTTTCTGGTCGAAAATCGCCTCGGCGTTGGAGCTGTTCGAATTTGGAGATATTGGAATATTAATTACTTTCCATTATAATTAGATGTACAGTAAACAACAAAAACAAAATCCTTCAAATCGCTTAAATTCGCCGTTTTGAACCACAAAAACGACAGTACACAACAGAAAGGGTAAATTTACGTTTATTCAGCATGTATTTATTCATAGTTTACGTGAATATTCGCAATTCTACGAACCATTCAGTAAATCCCATACATTCACTATAAAAATGCAAAATAGCCGTGACACAGTCAAACAGTTTGTCTGGGCTCCCTGTGGCTGCATTGCAACTCATAAAGCACATACTCAATAAAGTTGAACAATCTTTGAAGAAGAGAGTTTATCTACATACATTTTTTATCACATTTAATACGTAGACAAGCAAACTGGTTGCCTGTCAGTGAGATGACAATTTTACACGTCTGAGCCTTTTTTTAACTCATGGGCACAAGTTGTTGTAGTGTTGCCAAAAAACCAACATCCTTGTTTCCGAATCACTAACTAAGTTGTTATAATTATATCAATTTTAAGGAATCATACGTCCTATAACTTTGAACGCTGGGGGGGGGGGGGGGGGGGCTAATACAGTCGAGAAAACAAGTACCAGTGGACGGCGAATTCACCCATCTTCGAGATGGTACTGAGCCCGCAATTCTCGTCCCGATGTTGTAAGCAACATGACGTATCCTCGTTGCACTATGCTGGCGTGACAATTGAGTACTCGTAAGTGCTCGAATCTTGATTGGACAATTACAATCGGAAAAAGTTCGAGTGCTTCAATAAAGATTTTTCAAAATCTGCACTTGTGCCCCCGACCGAATAGTCACTGCTGTTATGTAATTCTGTAACTGATGCATACAGCTAAGTACAAAATTATCTTCAAATCGAAGGAAACCTCAAAATAAAAGTTCACTAAGGCAAGTTTTGCCATCCAGCCATACAAATCCTTTAAATTTTTCAAACTTTCAAAACACTATAAAATCTCACGCTTAACCCTATTCTGCCTGGGCTTTTTTTTCGTTCCTGAGCCTGGGGGGGCAGATAGTGCCCCCCCCCCCCCCCCCCCCCCCTATGTATCTCGAAAAGTATTGACGCTATGAAAATGAAACTTACATGGTATGTAAAGCATCCGAAAATCTTTATTTTAGTGGCAGCCACGTGTCAATTATGACGTCATACACGCCATAATGACGTCATACGTTAAAAAAATCCGCCATCTTGGATCCTAAATCTTGGATTTCTAAATTGTTCAGAAATGTCAGAAAATCTCCAAATTTTCTTTGAAAAAATCAAGAAAAATATAAAGATGCTAAAACGGCAAAGATTTTGGAAGGATTTCATCGTAAAAAGCAAACTTTTTATGAAAACTGAAAATTAAGCTAAAAAATCAACAAATTTGAGTAAAACGATCTGTATCTCTAAAAGTATTTGGGCTATAAAAATGAAACTTATGTGGTGAATAAAGCATTCAAACATGTTTATTTTAGTGGCAGTTACGAATCAATTATGATATCATATCACGCCGAAATAACGTCATACTTTAAACCTGTCCGCCATCTTGGATCCGCCATCTTGGATCCGCCATCTTGGATTTTTCAATTGTTCAGAAATGTCAGAAAATCACCAAATTTGATTTGAAAAAATCGAAAACAATATAAGGATGCAAAAATTGCAAAGATTTTGGAAGAAACTCTTCGTAAAAAAGCGAAAATCTCATGAAAACAGAAATTTAAACTGAAAATACCAAATTTGGCTAAAACAGCCTGTCAAAAAACTTGGTTGCCATGGAAACATCAAGTCACGTGATCAAACAATTGGCACACCAAAATGTTCCCAGGTAATTTTTAGGAAAGGTCATAAAGTTGGCTTTGATTGCTTGAATGCTCTTTAAGTACGATAAATTTGAAGTCAGCGCGGGCACTTCCTGCCCCCCCCCCCCCCCCCCCCCCCCCCCAGGCAGAATAGGGTTAACGCTGTCTCAAAATTGGCAACCGTACTAATTTTACATGCTCTTTCCATTTCTGGCAATCATTTTGTACTACCATCTATTTTTATGGTTGACAAGGTCATGTGACCGTATTATGCAAAGGGCCTATTTAGGCTACATTTTTCATGATGCACCATTGATGACATGGCACATTAAACTTTTGCGATCAGCTCAATAACAGGCCTGACTGCAAGTATAGTGTCAAGTAGCAAGCGAGCATTCCCAGTAATGGATGTAGCATGTGACAGTTGCTTGGCCAGAGCCAAAATGTCCTTTACATTCACAACGGTAATTTCTTGCTGGGTTTGTGAAGCTTGAGAGAAGATGCTGTTGCCCATTGTCTGTTGAGCATGTGACACCAGTTATTGATTTATCCTGGAAGTAAAAGCAAATATATGTACTTGTTTTACAAATGTTGCAACTCTTGACCCTTGTAGGTGCAATATATAAAAACTTTTTTCTCCCTGGACTGAATATTTACCGGCATTATTTCACTAAAAAGATTATTTTCAAACTTTGTTTGTAGCTGTAACTGCTTTTGCGATGGAAAAATGCTCTCTTGTGGCTAAGGATTTAAATTACGGCCATCTGTAAAATTTGTAAGTGCAACCACAAAGCTGTAAACATATGGCGCGTCCATTTACCATGTAATAAGGTGACTGATAGATTATAAGTGGAGAACTACTGAAAAAGCTTGAAATTCAATAACATACAGTTTGTATTTATAATATTGCACACAACCAAAATTAAAAAAAACTAGACCCGTTAGTCGAATAAGGTATAAATTACTGGTAAAATAATGTTTTCCAATCCACAAAGGAGTAAAACTAACTGAAATAATGTAAAAGCTTGGTGTTAACAGCACAAATAATCCAAACCAAACCAAACCAAATCACTGACAAAACAAAACAAAACAAAAACAAATCAAAACAAAAAAACAAAAAAACAAAATGATACGATACGCGAAACAACAACAATCAATAATGATATTAAAACCAGGAGAATTTCTCACCAAAGTGATTTTCAGAAAGGTCTTAAAAAAACGAAACAAAACTTACATTGGGCTCAGCAAGAAAAACTCTAATACCAGCTTGAGAAACGCCTGGGCCTTGGGATCCCGTGGCTGAATCAGTCTTGTACTCGCACGAAAAAGTTGGACCTTGACCGCCTTGTGAGCCGTTAAATCCCCGAGGTCCTATGACACCCTGCGCACCCTGTGTTCCATTGAATCCTTGAGGTCCGGCTGGACCAGCTGGACCGACCAGACCTTGAGATCCGTTGAAGCCTGCTGGACCGATTGGGCCCTGGAGCTTACTTACATTCTCTACCTGCAAGAGAGACGGACAATTCACCTTAATGTTTTTAATGGTCTACCTGTACCTGTACAAGTACATGCTGGGGTCATTGTGTTGTGTTCTTGTCTCGTAAATGGGTGCCGGCGACAAAATACTGGGAGGGGGTGGGGGGGGGGGGGGGGGGGGGGGGGGCTAACCTGTGATGGACTAGCCAATACAACTAGTCGACTTCATGCTACAGAAACCGGGATAAGCTCTGTATATATTCGCTGTATATATTATCAGCCAATGAGAACAAGATTGTGAGTTAAATGCATAATAATGAATGAATTGCCAGGATACTCTCTGAATCAGCAGTTTTCGCATTAGATATATAGTCATCTCTTCGATTAAAAACAACAACAGTAAAAACAAGGTTAGGAAAAAGGTTACCTCCCTCAAGGTCCACATATTGAATTAGCTAGTACCCGGTCAATAAATCAAATATAATAATTATATTTTGAAGGATATATATTTCATATTTCTGTCTGGTACCTTTGTGGACAATGTTGTGTTGATATCGTTTCAATTGTGTTCTGATATCGCGGTATTCTTGATCGAGTCTCTCAGTCGTGCTGTTGAACTGTTGAAGTAACATTAGCAACGAAATGTTAATTAAATGAATAAGTGATCATCGCAGTTATGAATGCAATTTTGCAATTACAATTGTAATGTTCATTAGTTGATATGCATTAGGCTCAGTTCAGACGCCGTACTTCACATGAACCAAATCGAATTCGAATTTAGGCCGACCCAAATTAATTTAGACCGACTGAATTGATTCAGACGCCGAGCTTAATTCAGCCGAACTTAATTTAATAGGGGAAAATTGCTGTCATATTGAGAAATACATTATAATAATTAATGCATTTGTTTCGGCTCATGTGAAGTTCGGCGTCTGAATCAAAGCCGGTCGACAGCCGTTATTCCCGGCTGAGCCAGGCGGGAAGAACGGCTGAGCCGATCCGAATTCAATCAGCCCTTCCGAATTGATTCAGACGCCGTACCTCGCATGAACTTAATTCATCGAATTCAATTCGGCTCATGTGAAGTACGGCGTCTGAACTGGGCCTTAGTGCGTTTATTCAAACCAGCGAGGACCTCACCAGTCGTCAGTTTCGGATCAAGCTAAGAGAGGGAAGCATTATCGTTCCTTGGCTTCGGGAGGGTGAAAAGAGCGCTAGCCCTAGCCTAGGAACGTGATTGAGAAGCCCGGAGGGATAGTATTCGAAAAGCACAGTGGTAATTTACTTCTATCGTGTACTTATTGGATTTCTTGACACTTTGATCGATCTTTTTTTCTAGAACATGCTTCCCCTATTAATGACATCGCATGACCAAAATGACTGACTAGAAAGTCAGTACAAGGAATGTCCTAACCTCCATGTTCGTCTTAGAGATCGCCAGAGATAGCTCATTCTTCGTCAAGTTCAACTTTTGCTCTAAGTTATTTAGCCCAGTATTAACCTGCAGTAAAAGCGAAAATTACAGAGACACGGTAATCACAGTATGTTATCAGCACTTCTCATTAATAATTCATCAAGTTAAAACAAAGGAAATCATAACCGTGACGGTGGTTTGGGTATCTGATCTTAATTAACAAAGAAGTTTACGATTTTGTTCCTCCGTTTACTCCTTAGATTTTGTTTCTGTTTCGATTGAGAAGCTATATATCGAGCACTTGAGAATTGTGTTTCATTCATCTCGGTGTATGGAAATCGGATGAAACACTCTATCTCGTGTTTGATATATTAATTCTTATGGTCCTGGCAATTTAAATTAAAACCTCTATAATGTATGTCCTTTATGTGACGATCTGCATGGAGGTAAAATAGTTAACTGCATAATCAATCGAATGGCAATATTGTTTTCGTATCGTATTTCATATCTACAAATAAAGAAAATCCCTTCACGGCTTTCTTAGACACTGCCACGGCTCAGACAAATAGTTTAAATTATATATATAAAGTCCACATGAAATAAAAACTCTTGCCTTGTAATCTTCATAGCAAAATGAACAAATAATTAAATAAATAAATAATAGATAATAACAAAAAATAAAAATAAAATTCTGAAAATAAATATTGTTGCACACTACTCTTACCGTTGTTAGAGAGCTTTCAGTATTGGTCTTAAAATTGTTGAATTTGTCTTCTGTTTGGTTAGCCAAAACTTGTACCACAATAACGGATGAACGGAGCTGATCGATCTGGCGACGGAAAAGATTAGCCATCTATAATTGGCAGACATTTATAGATGGTGCTTCGGGTAAACATTAAAATATATATATATATACATGTATATAGAAATTTAAAACATGCACGACGGAGTGCTATTTTTCTTGGAATTTTCTGAAAAGCCTGACGTTAAGGCAGACAAGGCTTCATTTTGAAAATCTATACTGTATCTTCAAATTATTTCAACAATTTCAAGTAATCAATCACTGAATATTGGATAAAGTTAGCTGGATAAAGTTATATTTGTCAGTCTGCCTAAGAACTGTTTGACATTTTTGCAGCCACATTCGGTAACCAAACTAGAGTCATTTACACACATAATATTTAGAATCCCGAAACAAAACTATACGTTTAATGATCAGTAATACGAGCTGGAAAGCTCGGTGGCTGCGTGGCACTTTGTAAGATACATGGCAATTTATATATTTTTAATTAATTAGCCATGCTTCTTATTGGTTATTGCCAACCTGTTGAAGTGACGTAGTGTTGATAGCTATCAGGTCGCTTTGAAGTCCTTTCTCCTCTTGTCCTAACACTTGTACCTAAAAGATCAACAAAAACAAAAACATTAATTTTATTTTCCTGACTGTTGATCTATGCTCATCATACCTACAACGTACACGGTTATAATTGAAATTAATTTTCACTTTTCAAAGTGTGCTAGCGAAAAATATCGTGTACGCTTCGTGCGAACTCTCGCTGGACACTTCGAAATTTCGGATCAATTCAAACAATAGACAGTGCGAACTTTCGTTTCGAGTTCACTGAAATTTCGTTTATTTTCGTCGAATTTCGACGAAATTCGTTTCCATTACTTTTGCACAATACTGTAATTACATATGCACACAACTGACTACCACGTAAAATTGACCTCCGTGCCTCGTGGATATCTTGTTTTTCGTTAAATTAACCATGCCGTCAGAATATTTTCGCGGTTGTCAGATTTTTTTAAATCACGATTGTAATAACTGTATTGAGCTTTAGATTTAATTTGCTTTGACTTACCTGGTCTGTAAAAGTTTTGTTTAACTCTCCAATGACATTTTGCAAGTTGCCAACGGAAGATTGAAGATTTTCTTTGGTGGAATTTAAACTTGTTCCCAGTGACAAAATATCATCTTGGAAACTATAATAAATAAATAAACAATAGCCTCCATTTGGCGAGGAAATATGCTCGGATATTTGTCCGCGGACATATCTGTTCCGAGAAGCGAACAGTTTTCCGAGAGCGAAGCTCGAGGAAAACTGTGAGCTTCGAGGAACAGATAATGTCCAAGGACAAATATCCGAGCATATTTTTGAAGCCAAATGGAGCTATTGTAGTTATTATCCTTGAAATATTTTTTCACAAGGCCGCTCTGTTTGCCGTGGAAGATCTCGGTCGGCCAAGCTGTTAAACATCAAAATAATTCTGTTGGCGTTCAAAAATATTTCTAGTCTGTTCAAAACAATCAGTCCTATTTAATTTAGCAATTTATTTGAGACGAAAACTGAACATGCGAACGGGAAACGCAAATTTTCAAAACTGGGGAATATCACTTGGGGAATATCACCCGGATATTCCCCAGTTTTGGCTGCGTCACGTGACGTGATTAGACCAATCGCGCACGAGAAAAAATTTTGATGGATTATAACAGTGTATATTTAAATAGAGATGATGCACGTGTTTACATGGCTGATGCAAACACGGATAAAGTTTGGGGGAATGTAAAAGTTTATGTAAACCCCGGGAGAACGTGCCTTGGTCTAGCTATATAACAATAAAGTTTGTTGTTGTTGTTATTGTTGTTGTTGTCATGCAAAACAGCTGCAACAAATTAGAGTGCGGGTTATATGATCACAATTTTATGAAATGTAATCCAATGAAATACAATAAAATCTATGATTGTGTTACAATTGAGTGCAGAGGAAGGTATGGTTTTGTTGATTAATTGAAGGAATTATAAAGCTAACTATCAAGCGAACCTGAAAAACCTTTGAAATTCTTCATTTTCGATTCATTTAGTTCTTATGTGTAGGCTACTTTGTAAAAATCAAAGATTCATTGAGTTATCTCGTGTAACAGAGTTCATATCTCTGTATTTTATTTTTTCTAGGTCCTAGAATTCCCATACAACCCTTATAATTTCGGCTTGGAGAATTAATTATATTTTGTAGAAAAATTGATTAAATTTCTATCTTCAAAAAGATGTTTAAAGATCGCTAACTGGTTTTTACTGGTATCCAAACTTTTCTTACAGCAACAGTTGGGAGAATATTTTCAAGACAATTTATCTCTTTAATTGTGACATTACGGGAAAAAATTCATACTGGCCACTCTTGCGGCTTGATAAATATATTAAAAGGGTCAAAATTGTTTTCTTTTATAAATTCCTTTCATTCCCAGACGAGGGATTGACGATGATTATGATCACAATTATGATGACGTGTAATCTAATTGAACTAATTTGGACGGGAAATTATAAATATACTTATAAAGCAAACGTACTTGTTATACCCACCAAGGTATTATTTCATGGCAAAATATGAAATAAGGAACAGCAATAGACAATATTCGTATTCTCACGGTTGGACTGGAACTAGCTTGCAATCGAGGCTCATGCAGGGGAATCTTTTCAAATGCAAACATTTTTAACGATATTCCCCCGCATGAGCCTCGATTGCAAGCTAGTTCCAGTCCAACCGTTTGAATACGAATATTGTCTATTAACTTATTTTGTTGGCGCAAATCCTGAAGAAAAGTTCATTCCTATGCCATCCACGATATCTTATTATCCAAACTACAAAGTCTCGGTTTTTCCCAGGGTGCGTTAGATTGGTTCCAGAGTTACCTTTCCGACCGACATCAGTGCGTCCGAATAGGTGATGCAGTTTCTAAAGTACTTCCACTTGAGTTTGGCGTTCCACAAGGCTCTATTTTAGGTCCAGTTTCTGTTTACCATTTACGTTAATGACCTTCTCTCTGTTCCTGAACGTTGTATATCTGCCTCTTATGTTGATGACTGCAAACTGTATTTGTCCTTCCCACCTGCTGAATTAACCACATCTATCTTTGCCTTGAGCGAAGATCTTATGAGAATATGTCAGTGGTGCTGTAAAAATTCCCTTTTGATTAATCCGGATAAAACCAAAGTTCTAGCCGTTGGAGTACCACAACTCTTGCAGAAACTGTCATCATTCAGTATAACATTGTTTGACAGAGAAATAACACCTGTGCCTGTTGTTAAAGACTTAGGTATTCACCTCGACGCAAGCCTCAATTACAACGAACATATCACTAAAACCGTTTCAAATTGTCTATTTAAACTGAAACAAATTAACAGAATTAAGCATCTGCTGGATAGAAAAACGCTTTGTTAGTAATGAATTCCTTTGTTTTTAGTAAACTACTGTACTGTTCAACTGTTTGGAGTAATATCAGTAACAGCAATATCGATAAGTTACAAAAAGTCCAAAACTTCGCTGGACGAATTATTCTAGGCCTTAGAAAGTATGATCATATTTCTGAAGGGCTGCGATCATTGAACTGGCTTCCTATTAAAGAGAGACTCATATTGAATGATGCAACTATGATGCACAAGTGCATCAACAACTTTGTCCCAGACTACCTTGCAAATAAGTTCAAATTACGTTCCCACGTCCACGACAGACAAACTCGGTCGTCTAGTACCCTGGACATACCCTTTTGCCGCCTATCAACTGGTCAGCGCTCTTTTGCTTACAGAGGGGCAAAACTCTGGAATTCCTTAAACAGTAATATTAAGTCCGGCTTTAAAATGTCCTAAGAATTTTAAGCGTCATCTTGCTAATTTGTTATTAGATTAATTTCCTACATTTGTGATATTTTTAATATATTTATTGTAATTACTATATTATTGTATTTATATTCTTAATTAATTTAAATTTGTATTTGATGCTGAAAACCCCACTTAGGGAGCTTCAATAAAGTATGTATGTATGTATGTATGTATGTATGTATATATGTATGTATGTATGTATGTATGTATGTGTGTGTGTATGTATGTATGTATGTATGTATGTATGTATGTATCCCTTACTTACCGTGACTAGGGCACTGCATGCATCGACTTTTTTCTCTGTCTGGTTAACCAGTGAATGAAAGGCTGTTATGGTAGCACCAATCTGTTGTAACTGACGATAAAAAATGGACAAATTATTCAGTCGATGCGATAAGTAAATATCACATTGCATAAGACATGAGAGAAGTTGGCATTTTACCGCCAAGACTTTTGATAAAAGAAAATTAACTTGACTATCATGTAATTGTATCAGTTGTATATTTACATGGGAATGGGTTTTAGTTTTCCTCCAGTAACATCATTTTCTCAGTTGTGTAATTTACATGTACCATGCAATTTTTTACTACTGTCGAATCTGTCCAAAGTCGGCGGCAATCTCTTAATTCAGATTTACAGCTGCTTCGAGCAAGGTTGTCGGAAAAAGCGCACGCGACAATCCCGAAAGGTAATCTGGGATATGATCAATGAATTTTAATAAGTCAAATAAATACATAAACTCGCGATGTCTACTTTTGTTGCTTTCTTATAGCACTTGCAAACATACGTCCATGGCGTCTCTTGCAATTTTCTCAGATTTCCCTGAAATGCTGAAGTCAAGGATACTGTGTGGACCTCGATAATCGACACATGATCCATTATGCCATCTCGTCTCTCAATCGAGTGCTTGCTAGTGCAAATAGTAACGTCAAGGGATGCAGTTGTTCTTTTCCTTTGTATTTCTTTTTCTTTTTTTATTATAGCATAAGGCATAATTTTGAACATTCTTCTGCACTTGAAAGCACTCAAAATCATACCCTGTCCTTTTTATGTGTTACTTATTAGGATAGTATTTCGTTATTTTACTTACCTCTTTCTGTAAATTGTCGTTTTTGTTTCCAGACCTATGATACTTGTTTTCATCTCTTCAAGTTCACTTGATTTTAACATCTGAAAATCAATAAAACAATCTTGCTTTTATTCATGCGCATTGCGTGAAACACAGCATAATATGTAATATTATACATACGAGTATATTTCAATCGAGTCGACATCGAGAATATAGAATGTCTAGAATGGCATATACGCCCATACTGGTTCATATTAATTTATATTTTATAATATTATCGCGTAATAATCATGTCACTACGTCCATTATGCTTAGAAGTAACTCATTTTTCCGGTTCTTCTCTGTATGTCTGTCTATATATTTGTGGTTGGTTGGCTGGCTGGCTGCGCTGGCTGGCTGGCTGGCTGGCTGGCTGGTTGGTTGGTTTGTTTGTTTGTTTGCTTGCTTTTTTTCTTTGCATGTTTGTTTGTATGTCTATTTGTCTGTTCATTGGTTGGTTCGTTCGTTCGTTCGTTCTTAATAAAAGCGTGTAGATGTAATAGCGTCAGATGGCAGTTTATTTTTAGAGAAGAAGCAACAATCCAATTTGACAGACAGTTCCTTACCAGTGCCTCGTTAAGACTGGTCGCACTGTCTTCCAGAGATTTTCACCCTCGCTAGTATCGCGCTGACTTCAGTTGTGGCGGTCTGCGCTGCAGTAGAAGCTTCAGAAAACAATCCAGTTACGTACCAGTCAACCCTTGCAGTGGGATCATACTGAGAAACAGGAATGAAGCAGTGGCAATCACTGTTTGCTCCATTAATGTTTTCCAGCTTCGTCCCACATGATTAAGTCTGTTTCAATGCAAGGCATTCTCAGTAAATCGTTTGAACCCAGGAGTATCAGTAGTTCGTACTAGTGCCAGTGTTCGTCCTGGGTGAGGGTAGTCCTGAGAAGGACTGTTGTTGGTGACGGACGTTTCGACAACTTGACTGTTCTAATGATGACTTCCGCTGATCATCTTGTCAAACACGTCAGTCCTTTTCAGGCCTACCCTCACCCGGACGATCACACTAGATTAACACCAAGGGATTCTGTCCAATGAATCGACTAAGAGTAATAATACTCTCCTGGATATGATGCTAAATCCATCGCAGGTAAACGCCAATTCATTTTTGTAAGGTTTCTCCAAAAAATTTACCGGCACCCATTTTATACTCGAGCTACCGAGAGGAGGGGGCACTTCGAAAAGTAGGTGTCTTGCCCACACAACGCACGGACCTCAGCCAACGCAGACTATATCCATCCGGAGTCCAACCCATGTACTAATCATTAGGCCACTGCCCTCCAGCTAACGAATGGACAAAGATGTCAGAAAATTCATTTTGCTATTAAATAAAGTGTGTTTGTATAGGAATCCAGCGTATTCGTGAAAATGATGTTAGTCTTATGCAATTTCCAAAGATGTGATGACCCCGCTTATTTAATCTCAAGAATTTCATACATTCTGCTGTAAATTAATGGACGCAGTCAATTAACCAAAACATTTTGCTAGTTATCTTGTGATGCAAATCCGTACGAAGTCTCTATTATCCTAGGTAAAATATTTGACATAGGATTCTGTATTTCTGCGAATGTTTGCAAATCGGACAAAATGGCTGCCAAAACCGTCACGACGTCATTTTCGAGCGTATTTCATTTCCTTCTTGGCAGTGCTAGCTGTGCTTACATTATTTGACATACAAATTATAAAGCCAACGGCATAAAGAATTAAGTAACCCGACCAAAATTAGTTGCTAGATTTTACAAAACATAAACCGCAAAGACTGATCATGACACGCAAAATAACGGTCGTGTGAGGCATGGTGATTAAACAATGGTTTCTTTCATGTCAGAACATTGGGTGAAAAGCAATAACGGCAATGTTTTAACATTATTAAAATTGACATCGATTAATTGCCGCCGGTAAGAGGGTGAAGCCGGATGATTGACAATGGCGAAAATTCTTAATCCGGAAAACGGCTTTCATTTGCCCACAATCGTTCTGCCCTTGTCATTGCTTTTTTAATATTGGGTTTTGCAAATTTGTTTGGCCAATACTCTCAAAGCAAAGCTACTAAAGTTGACAAGCACTTGTCACCCATGATCGTCAAACTTATCTCCTTATGATACCACAAGATTAATATTGAAAGCGAAGCCATGCATGACACGTGGTCTGACTTAAAATTAAAAACACTGAAAAACAAAGTCGGAAAAGCTCAGAAGATGTAATTTGTTTTACTAGTGTTGATTGGACCACTAATATCTTCACTTAACAGTGCTTTTCTGACTTTGAATTTAAATGAAATGCGGGAATACAATAAAGTGAAACAATAATCAATAAATGTTTTATGCAACTGTATTTTGTAATTGCTAAAAATTACCATTCTGATTTTAAAATTCCTTTGCAGAATTTTACGCTTGTGTATACTTTCAAACTATTTCTCCTTTAAACTCAAATGTAAGCCTTTCATGGAAAAGCATTTAAGATTACACATGTGACTGGATTGGCGCATGTTTATGCGTTATGTTCGATTATCCAAGTTTAATTGCTAACGATAAAATCGTTTATGTTATAATTGTTTGACGATTGCCCTTTATATGACCGAATCGGGTCCTTACTAAGTAAACTTATTTCGAGACCAGCTCGTAGTTTAGTATTTGCGAAATAAGAAAGAGGGTCCTTGAATTAGAAGTTCGTCAAACGATGATATCATACGTGCTCGCAATCACTGTTGATGTTGATAATTGGGCCACGTTTTGAACTACCTTTTAGAAGTAAAAAGAAGCAGCTTTTAGAAAAGTGCTATTAATCTCCGTTTCCACTACAGTAACTGTTTGTTCATAACAACTGATCCAAAAAAATTGTAACAGCGCAACGAAAATACTAATTTATAGTAATGGCACAACCCCGAGATATACCGTATATA
>MU826828.1:1066849-1196269 GCA_029204205.1 Desmophyllum pertusum | reverse complement strand
TAGAAGCTGTTGAAGAATAACATCAAATTCAATTAACCACACATCAAATTATTCATATTTTAAAAGCATCGCGTGTGTTCATCGGTCACTCTATGCTGTGAAAGCACGAGAGCAAAGTACTTGAAACCTCACTTCGCTTAAGTTCATTGTTTCTTTCGAAACATAGTTTTAATTCTGAAGTAACTTACAACTAGTATCAAGAGAATCAGCTGCTTTTCAACTTACCTTGATAAAACCAACAAATTACGAGGCAAAGTCCTAAAGGTCTAAACATTGCCATCACAGCTTGTGAACCGCATCACTTCCATCCACGATTGACACTCAAACACAGACGCTGAATACCGAGATGTCATACAAAAAGATTCATTACATCCGGGGTAGTTTTAAAAGCTTACGCGTGGGATCAAACTGGCTACGAACCAATAACCCTTTTCACAGTTAACTTGTGATATTTGCATAACAATGAACTTGAACATAACTCCTTCAACTCTTTTAGTATAAAAACAGTTTTAAAATGTAGAAGCAGCTACAATTCTTTTAGTATATAGCGTGTTGTTTTTTTTTTTTATGTGAAAAAAATTGTAAAACCGACTTTTCTCTGTCATAAAGCTCTTAAATCAGTATAATCGTGCTACTGCAGATAGATACTTGCGTTTCTTCTTTAGAGTTTAACGGCAAAGTTCATCTTTGTACATGTAAACATTCTTTAGCTAACAACTTTTAGTTCTTAACGATACACTTAGAGCAAAAATTTGGAGAATGCGATTTCCAACCTCACTTCTGATGATAACCCAAACGATTAGTTGGATAACAGTTCGCCTACCTTAAGTAACGGTTCTTTATAATTTTGCAATGATCAATTAGTTTTAACGCTGATATAGGACAGCATTCGGGGTTTTCAATAAGGTACTTGTATCCGTATACAAGCCGCTCTCGTTAAATAGTTAGCTTCACGGATTCCATTCTTCAGTGGCAAATACTTTTCCAGTAATTCGCCTGCTGGCCTATTTGCTTGTTTACTTGTCTTGTTTTCTTGTTTGTATGTTTGTTTGTTTGTTTGTTTGTTTGTTTGTTATCTACAGTATACATTCTGGATTTGCAGTAACTGAGAAGCTCAGATACAGTCTGAGTCAACTCCTGCCTTGAACACATCTCTCTATTATACGGTCATGCTAAAGGCCAAGTTAAGTATTTGGCTTTTACTCCCGCTAGGCGGACTTTCGCTATGATGGACATGGATAGCGTGGTCTCGTTTGGGGTGCAAAGGGGACCTGTTACATCCAAACCCAAACATGAACATAACAACAATCAAACGTTTTGCCTTGCTGGAGAATAATTGTGCGTATTAATTAAAATGTCTCACAGTTATTGCTTAAAGGCGGTTATGTAATCGCTTGCATAAGGAGTGCCAAATATTGAATAGCAATATAATGTAAATTGAGCGCTATGACTAAGACTAAAGTTAATCGAAGTAAGTTCGACGAGAGAACGATTTACCAGAAAAAAGGAACATATATCGAGTAAAATAATACCGTGCGTTCCTGCTTGCACAACTGCTGTTGCAGTTGATTGATTTATCCTTGAATCAATAATTACCAAGCATCTTTGAGATCGCGGCTAGCACAGACTGAGTTAGCTACCAACAATCATTCGGAGAGAAACTGTACAAACATTTATCGACATGAACTGGAGATAAATTTATTTTGTCGACCTTTTTCGCCCCATGTGATCCGGGTTCAACAAACACGCACCTGCATCTGCATGCTAATAAAGCTTCGACTATAAACTTCACTTCGCTTAATTAAGTCCGCTTTCCTTTTCTTTCGAACCGTTTTTTCAATTATGCGATAGGTTACAACTAATTTGAGAGAATTTTGCTTCACTTACCTTGATAAAAGCAACAAATTAGGAGGCAAAGCTCGAAAGGCCTGAGCATTGCCATCACAACTTGTGAACAGTTTTTGCATTGCCCGCTTCTGCACAATTAACATTACTCCCTTGAACGATTTAACTTCCTGTTACGTCATATTATACATGTATATTGACTGAAGCTCATTTGAATAACTGCGACTAAAGAAAAAATATGGATGTATTAGCATCCAGTAACTGGCAAAAAATTACGCGCGAGGAGTCTAGGATTCTACTGTTTACGCCAGTTTTTTTGCTAAGGTTTCAAATAGAATAAAACTTCTAAACAATGAAGCAAAATAACAGAAAAACACATAAGAAATGCTAGAAGCTGTTGAGAGTAACACCAGTGAAAGGAGCTATGTCAGGATAATTTAAGTCATTTTTGTGAAGGGCACAAATTGAAGAAAGCCTCAAAATAATAGTTTTAATTACTAAAACACCAAAGAGGTGACGATAAACCAAACAGGAGAAGGATGGTTGAGGATGGAGGAGATTAAGACGGATTGCGAGAGATTAAGACAATTTTTTCAAGATGCGCCATCCGTGACCTAGCTCATTTAAAGTAACATCGAATTAAACTGAGTAACATCAAATAATTATTATTTTTACTGACAAGCGTTACGTGTGTTCATAGAACATTTTAGAGTGTTGTGGAAAGCACGAAAGAGGCAAGTGCGTTGGCTCAAGTCAACGCAGAAGTTCGTCTGTTTGACTGTTTGCTTGTTCACTTGTTGTTCACTTGTTGTTTGCTTGTTTTCTACAGTAGTTCATTCCGAGGATTTGCAGTAACTGAGGCAGCTCAGATACAGTCTGAGTCAACGCCTACCTTGAATACATCTCTCAAGTATACGAACATGCTGTAGGCCACGTTAGGTTTTCGCCTTTTTAATTTATTCCAGCTAGGCGGACTTTTCGCTATTCTGGACACGGATATCGTGGTCTCGTAAGGGGTGCTAAGGGGATCTGTTACATCCAAACATGAGCATAACAATAATAAAACGTCTTTCTTCCTTTGCTGAAGAAAAATTGCGCATATTAATTAAAAATCTCACAGCATTGCTCAAAGGCGCTTATGTAATCGCTTGCACAAGGATTGCCAAGTATCGAATAGCAGAATATATGTACATTTGAATGCTACGACTAATACTAAAGTTAATTGAAGTTAGTTCGGTGAGAAAACAATCAACAGGAAAAAAGGACACACATATCGAGTAAAACAAAAGTCGTTCGTTTCTGCTTGCATAACTACTGTTGCAGTTGACTGGCTTTATCCTTGAATCAAATAATTACCAAGCATCTTTGCGTAACACGGACTAAGTTAGCTGCCAACAATCATTCGGAAAGAAACTGTACAAATATCACTGGAAATGAGCTTTTAAGAGGCATTCTTTAGTCCGTCATTTTTTCGCCCCATAAGAACCGGGCTCAATTGACACGTGCACACCTGCACCTGCGATTCTAATAAGGTTTCGACTGTAACCTTCACTTTGAAAAAAGTCCCGTATGTTCTTCGTTTCTTTCAAAACGCTTTTCGACTTTGCAAAAGCTTACAACTAATTGTGAGAGAATGTTGCTTCGCTTACCTTGATAAAAGCAAAAAATGAGAGGCAAAGTCCCGAAAGGCCTGAGCATTGCCATCACAACTTGTGAATATATTTTGCATTGTCCACTTATGGACACATGTTAACACGTATAATGGACTAAAGCTCATTTGAATAACTGCTGGGTACAGGCCTGTACCCAGGTGCATATCATACAAAAACATGGATGTGTTACATCCAGTAAATGGTAAAAAAATTACGCGCAGGGAGGCTAATATTCTACTGTTTACGCCAGTTTTTTTGCTGAGGTTTTAAATCGAATAAAACTTCTAAACAATGAAGCAAAATTATAGAAAAACACATCAGAAATTCTAGATGCTGTTGAGGATTAACTCCAAATTAAAGGAGCTATGTCAGGATATGTCAAGTCATTTTTGCGAAGTGCAAAATCACCTTTAAATTGAAGAAAGCCTAATAGTTTAATTACTAAGGTAGAAAAATACCAAAGAGGTGATGATAAGCCAAACAGGTGTAAGGATGGTTGATGGTTGAGGCCAGTGGGAGAACTCAAGATTAAAATGGATTGCGAATGGCGAACTAGAAAACATTGTCCTTTTTTTCAAGATGCGCCATCCGTGACCTAGCTCCTTTAATGTAACATCAAATTAAACTGAGTAACATCAAATAATTATTATTTTTACAAGCATCAGGTGGTGGTTCATCGATCATTTTATGGTGCATGTTGTGAAAGCACGAGAGAGGCAGGTTCGTTGCAAGTCAGCGCAGTAGTTCGTCTGTTTGCCTGTTTGCTTGTTTACTTGTTGTTTGCTTGTTTTCTACTGTAGTGCATTCAGGATTTGCAGTAACTGAGCAGCTCAGATACAGTAAGTACGTAAGTAAGTAATGACTTTATTTAACGAGGCTAGCACTAAAATAGTTTAAAAAACTAACAAACCAGTCGCCCTCCTGCATTATGAGTCAACTCCTGCCTCGAAGACATCTCTCTATTATACGGACATGCTGTAGACCACAAGCATCCCGTATGTTCCTCGACCATGTTATGGTGTTGTGAAAGTACGAGATAAGCGAGTGCGTTTCTTCAGTGATCATCTTGCTTACAACAGAAAATAGAACTACAGGCGTTATTTTCTTGATTTCTTGATTGGTGCGAGAGAGCAACAAAAGATTGCTATGTTCAGAACTTCCCTATCAACCAGAGTCAACTGAACACTGAATTACGTTTCGTCAAGTGCCTTGTGATTGTGATTGGCAAAACTATTTTCCGGGAACTGTCGCACGAAAACAAATTGGAAATACAATCATAAATCTACTGCCTGCTTGCCTGCTTGCCTGCTTGCCTGCTTGCCTGCTTGCCTGCTTGCCTGCTTGCCTGCTTGCCTGCTTGCCTGCTTGCCTGCTTGCCTGCTTGCCTGCTTGCCTGCTTGCCTGCTTGCCTGCTTGCCTGCTTGCCTACTGCTCGTGCAGATACATGCACTGTCAACGTCTACCTTGAAAACATATTTCTATTATACCGGCATACAGAAGGCAACGTCTCGGCGAAATTTAATACACGGCAGTTTTGGCTTAAACAACTCCGGCTAAGCGGACTCTCGCTATTATGGACACTGAACGATCGTTTTCTCGAAACATAATTTGTTACATTTAAGCATGAACATTATAATAACATTCAAATATCAAACAAACGCGTTCTTTCTTTGTTGGAGAATATAGGCTTATAGGTCTTATAAAGTTATTGCTTAAAGGTGCTATGTATTCGTTTGTACAAGTTACTGCCAGATATCGATTAATAGTATATTATTATTATTATATGGAACACTGTTACTGAGACTGAAGTTAATTTAAGTTAGTTTGAAAAGATCGCAATAAACCGGGAAAAAATGGAAACATATCGAGTACAATATTCTCGTGCGTTTCTGCTTGCAAAACTCAATTTTTACCTTGGATCAAATAACTACCAACCATAATTACGCACGTTGCTAAAACTGACTGACTTAGCCTGAGCAACAAATATTCGGAGAGAAACTGTACAAATACTTGTCGACATAAACTGGAGAGGCATTGTTATTTATTGGACCATTCTCGCCCCATAAGATTCAACACACCTGCACTTGTATGTTAATAAGGCTTCCACTGTAAACTTCACTTCGTTTAAGTTCGTTGTTTCTTTCTTTCTTTCAAAACGTTTTCAATTCTGCAAAAGCTTACAACTAAATGCAAGATAATTTTGCTTCACTTACCTTGATAAAAGCAACAAATTAAGAGGCAAAGTCCTGAAGGCCTAAGCATTTCCATCACAACTTGTCAACAGTTTTCGCATTGTCGACTACCGAAACAATTAACATTACTCCCTTCGACGATTAACTTCCCGTTTACGTCACATGCACACGATACAAGTACAAATACAATGGAACACAGAAACTGATTTGAATAACTGCTAACTCCAAGGTTGTGCCCAAGCCGCATATCATACAAAAACATAGATATATTATATGCAGTAAATGGAAAAAAAAATTATGAACAGGGAGGCTAGGAGTTTACTGGTCACGCCAGTTTATTTTATAATGTTTTAAATCGAATAAAATTTCTAAACAATGATGCGAAATGATAGAAAAACACATAAGAAATGCTAGAAGCTGTTGAAGAATAACATCAAATTCAATTAACCACACATCAAATTATTCATATTTTAAAAGCATCGCGTGTGTTCATCGGTCACTCTATGCTGTGAAAGCACGAGAGCAAAGTACTTGAAACCTCACTTCGCTTAAGTTCATTGTTTCTTTCGAAACATAGTTTTAATTCTGAAGTAACTTACAACTAGTATCAAGAGAATCAGCTGCTTTTCAACTTACCTTGATAAAACCAACAAATTACGAGGCAAAGTCCTAAAGGTCTAAACATTGCCATCACAGCTTGTGAACCGCATCACTTCCATCCACGATTGACACTCAAACACAGACGCTGAATACCGAGATGTCATACAAAAAGATTCATTACATCCGGGGTAGTTTTAAAAGCTTACGCGTGGGATCAAACTGGCTACGAACCAATAACCCTTTTCACAGTTAACTTGTGATATTTGCATAACAATGAACTTGAACATAACTCCTTCAACTCTTTTAGTATAAAAACAGTTTTAAAATGTAGAACAGCTACAATTCTTTTAGTATACGTTGTTTTTAAAAAAATTGTAAAACGACTTTTCTCTGTCATAAAAGCTCTTAAATCAGTATAATCATGCTACTGCAGGTAGATACTTGCGTTTCTTCTTTAGAGTTTAACGGCAAAGTTCATCTTTGTATATGTAAACATCCTTTAGCTAACAACTTTCAGTTCTTAACGATACACTTAGAGCAAAAATTTGGAGAATGCGATTTCCAACCTCACTTCTGATGATAACCCAAACGATTAGTTGGATAACAGTTCGCCTACCTTAAGTAACGGTTCTTTATAATGTTGCAATGATCAATTAGTTTAACGCTGATATAGGACAGCATTCGGGGTTTTCAATAAGGTACTTGTATCCGTATACAAGCCGCTCTCGTTAAATAGTTAGCTTCACGGATTCCATTCTTCAGTGGCAAATACTTTCCCAGTAATTCGCCTGCTGGCCTATTTGCTTGTTTACTTGTCTTGTTTTCTTGTTTGTATGTTTGTTTGTTTGTTTGTTTGTTTGTTTGTTATCTACAGTAGTACATTCGGGATTTGCAGTAACTGAGAAGCTCAGATACAGTCTGAGTCAACTCCTGCCTTGAACACATCTCTCTATTATACGGTCATGCTAAAGGCCAAGTTAAGTATTTGGCTTTTACTCCCGCTAGGCGGACTTTCGCTATGATGGACATGGATAGCGTGGTCTCGTTTGGGGTGCAAAGGGGACCTGTTACATCCAAACCCAAACATGAACATAACAACAATCAAACGTTTTGCCTTGCTGGAGAATAATTGTGCGTATTAATTAAAATGTCTCACAGTTATTGCTTAAAGGCGGTTATGTAATCGCTTGCATAAGGAGTGCCAAATATTGAATAGCAATATAATGTAAATTGAGCGCTATGACTAAGACTAAAGTTAATCGAAGTAAGTTCGACGAGAGAACGATTTACCAGAAAAAAGGAAACATATATCGAGTAAAATAATACCGTGCGTTCCTGCTTGCACAACTGCTGTTGCAGTTGATTGATTTTATCCTTGAATCAAATAATTACCAAGCATCTTTGAGATCGCGGCTAGCACAGACTGAGTTAGCTACCAACAATCATTCGGAGAGAAACTGTACAAACATTTATCGACATGAACTGGAGAGAAATTTATTTTGTCGACCTTTTTCGCCCCATGTGATCCGGGTTCAACAAACACGCACCTGCATCTGCATGCTAATAAAGCTTCGACTATAAACTTCACTTCGCTTAATTAAGTCCGCTTTCCTTTTCTTTCGAACCGTTTTTCAATTATGCGATAGGTTTACAACTAATTTTGAGATAATTTTGCTTCACCTACCTTGATAAAAGCAACAAATTAGGAGGCAAAGCCCGAAAGGCCTGAGCATTGCCATCACAACTTGTGAACAGTTTTGCATTGCCCGCTTCTGCACAATTAACATTACTCCCTTGAACGATTAAACTTCCTGTTACGTCATATTATACATGTATATTGACTGAAGCTCATTTGAATAACTGCTGACTATAGAAAAAATATGGATGTATTACATCCAGTAACTGGCAAAAAATTACGCGCGAGGAGTCTAGGATTCTACTGTTTACGCCAGTTTTTTTGCTAAGGTTTCAAATAGAATAAAACTTCTAAACAATGAAGCAAAATAACAGAAAAACACATAAGAAATGCTAGAAGCTGTTGAGAGTAACACCAAATGAAAGGAGTTATGTCACGATAATTTAAGTCATTTTTGTGAAGTTCACAAATTGAAGAAAGCCTCAAAATAATAGTTTAATTACTAAAACACCAAAGAGGTGACGATAAACCAAACAGGAACAAGGATGGTTGAGGATGGAGGAGATTAAGACGGATTAATGCGAGAGATTAAGGCAATTTTTTCAAGATGCGCCATCCGTGACCTAGCTCATTTAAAGTAACATCGAATTAAACTGAGTAACATCAAATAATTATTATTTTTACTGACAAGCGTTACGTGTGTTCATAGAACATTTTAGAGTGTTGTGGAAAGCACGAAAGAGGCAAGTGCGTTGCTCAAGTCAACGCAGATGTTCGTCTGTTTGACTGTTTGCTTGTTCACTTGTTGTTCACTTGTTGTTTGCTTGTTTTCTACAGTAGTTCATTTCGGGGATTTGCAGTAACTGAGCAGCTCAGATACAGTCTGAGTCAACGCCTGCCTTGAATACATCTCTCAAGTATACGAACATGCTGTAGGCCACGTTAAGTTTTCGCCTTTTAATTTATTCCAGCTAGGCGGACTTTCGCTATTCTGGACAGGATATCGTGGTCTCGTAAGGGGTGCTAAGGGGATCTATTACATCCAAACATGAGCAAAACAATAATAAAACGTTCTTTCTTCCTTTGCTGAAGAAAAATTGTGCGTATTAATTAAAAATCTCACAGCTATTGCTCAAAGGCGCTTATGTAATCGCTTGCACAAGGATTGCCAAGTATCGAATAGCAGAATATATGTACATTTGAATGCTACGACTAATACTAAAGTTAATTGAAGTTAGTTCGGTGAGAAAACAATCAACAGAAAAAAAGGACACACATATCGAGTAAAACAAAGTCGTTCGTTTCTGCTTGCATAACTACTGTTGCAGTTGACTGGCTTTACCCTTGAATCAAATAATTACCAAGCATCTTTGCGCACGCGGCTAACACGGACTAAATTAGCTACCAACAATCATTCGGAAAGAAACTGTACAAATATCACTGGAAATGAGCTTTTAAGAGGCATTCTTTAGTCCGTCATTTTTCGCCCCATAAGAACCGGGCTCAATTGACACGTGCTCACCTGCACCTGCGATTCTAATAAGGTTTCGACTGTAACCGTCACTTCGAAAAAAAGGTCCGTTGTCCCTTTCTTTCAAAACGCTTTTCGACTTTGCAAAAGCTTACAACTAATTTTGAGAGAATGTTGCTTCGCTTACCTTGATAAAAGCAAAAAATGAAGAGGCAAAGTCCGAAAGGCCTGAGCATTGCCATCACAACTTGTGAATAGATTTTTGCATTGTCCACTTCTGGACAATTAACATTACTCCCTTGAACGATTAACTTCCTGTTACGTCATGTTATACACGTATAATGGACTAAAGCTCATTTGAATAACTGCTGGCTACAGGCCTGTACCCAGGTGCATATCATACAAAAAACATGGATGTGTTGCATCCAGTAAATGGTAAAACATTGCGCGCAGGGAGGCTAAGATTCTACTGTTTACGCCAGTTTTTTGGCTGTGGTTTTAAATCGAATAAAACTTCTAAACAATGAAGCAAAATTATAGAAAAAACACATAAGAAATTCTAGACGCTGTTGAGGATTAACTCCAAATTAAAGGAGCTATGTCAGGATATGTCAAGTCATTTTTGCGAAGTGCAAAATCACCTTTAAATTGAAGAAAGCCTAATAGTTTTAATTACTAAGGTAGAAAAATACCAAAGAGGTGATGATAAGCCAAACAGGTGTAAGGATGGTTGATGGTTGAGGCCAGTGGAGAACTCAAGATTAAAATGGATTGCGAATGGCGAACTAGAAAACATTGTCCTTTTTTTCAAGATGCGCCATCCGTGACCTAGCTCCTTTAATGTAACATTCAAATTAAACTGAGTAACATCAAATAATTCATCTTTTTACAAGCATCAGGTGGGTTGCAAGTCAGCGCAGTAGTTCGTCTGTTTGCCTGTTTGCTTGTTTACTTGTTGTTTGCTTGTTTCTAACTGTAGTGCATTCAGGATTTGCAGTAAACTGAGCAGCCTCAGATACAGTAAGTACGTAAGTAAGTAATGACTTTATTTAACGAGGCTAGCACTAAAATAGTTAAAAAAAAACTAACAAACCAGTCCCCTCCTACATTATGAGATAAGATAAGATACAGTCTGAGTCAACTCCTGCCTCGAAGACATCTCTCTATTATACGGACATGCTGTAGACCACAAGCATCCCGTATGTTCCTCGACCATTTTATGGTGTTGTGAAAGTACAAGATAAGCGAGTGCGTTTCTTCAGTGATCATCTTGCTTACAACAGAAAATAGAACTACAGGCGTTCTTTTCTTGATTTCTTGATTGGTGCGAGAAAGCAACAAAAGGTTGCTCAGAACTTCCCTATCAACCAGAGTCAACTGAACACTGAATTACGTTTCGTCAAGTGCCTTGTGATTGTGATTGGCAAAACTATTTTTCGGGACTGTCGCACGAAAACAAATTGGAAATACAATCATAAATCTACCGCCTGCTTGCCTGCTTGCCTGCTTGCCTGCTTGCCTGCTTGCCTGCTGCCTGCTGCCTGCTTGCCTGCTTGCCTGCTTGCCTGCTTGCCTGCTTGCCTGCTTGCCTGCTTGCCTGCTTGCCTGCTTGCCTGCTTGCCTGCTTGCCTGCTTGCCTGCTTGCCTGCTTGCCTGCTTGCCTGCTTGCCTGCTTGTCTGCTTGCCTGCTGCTCGTGCAGATACATGCACTGTCAACTTCTACCTTGAAAACATATTTCTATTATACCGGCATACAGAAGGCAACGTCTCGGCGAAATTTAATACACGGCAGTTTTGGCTTAAACAACTTCGGCTAAGCGGACTCTCGCTATTATGGACACTGAACGATCGTTTTCTCGAAACATAATTTGTTACATTTAAGCATGAACATTATAATAACATTCAAATATCAAACAAACGCGTTCTTTCTTTGTTGGAGAATATAGGCTTATAGGTCTTATAAAGTTATTGCTTAAAGGTGCTATGTATTCGTTTGTACAAGTTACTGCCAGATATCGATTAATAGTATATTATTATTATTATATGGAACACTGTTACTGAGACTGAAGTTAATTTAAGTTAGTTTGAAAAGATCGCAATAAACCGGGAAAAAATGGAAACATATCGAGTACAATATTCTCGTGCGTTTCTGCTTGCAAAACTCAATTTTTACCTTGGATCAAATAACTACCAACCATAATTACGCACGTTGCTAAAACTGACTGACTTAGCCTGAGCAACAAATATTCGGAGAGAAACTGTACAAATACTTGTCGACATAAACTGGAGAGGCATTGTTATTTATTGGACCATTCTCGCCCCATAAGATTCAACACACCTGCACTTGTATGTTAATAAGGCTTCCACTGTAAACTTCACTTCGTTTAAGTTCGTTGTTTCTTTCTTTCTTTCAAAACGTTTTCAATTCTGCAAAAGCTTACAACTAAATGCAAGATAATTTTGCTTCACTTACCTTGATAAAAGCAACAAATTAAGAGGCAAAGTCCTGAAGGCCTAAGCATTTCCATCACAACTTGTCAACAGTTTTCGCATTGTCGACTACCGAAACAATTAACATTACTCCCTTCGACGATTAACTTCCCGTTTACGTCACATGCACATGATACAAGTACAAATACAATGGAACACAGAAACTGATTTGAATAACTGCTAACTCCAAGGTTGTGCCCAAGCCGCATATCATACAAAAACATGGATATATTACATGCAGTTAATGGAAAAAAAATTACGAACAGGGAGGCTAGGAGTTTACTGGTCACGCCAGTTTATTTTATAATGTTTTAAATCGAATACAATTTCTAAACAATGAAGCGAAATGATAGAAAAACACATAAGAAATGCTAGAAGCTGTTGAAGAATAACATCAAATTCAATTAACCACACATCAAATTATTCATATTTTTAAAGCATCGCGTGTGTTCATCGATCATGACTCTATGCTGTGAAAGCACGAGAGCAAAGCACTTGAAACCTCACTTCGCTTAAGTTCATTGTTTCTTTCGAAACATATTTTTAATTCTGAAGTAGCTTTCAACTAGTATCAAGAGAATCAGCTGCTTTTCAACTTACCTTGATAAAACCAACAAATTAAGAGGCAAAGTCCTAAAGGTCTAAACATTGCCATCACAGCTTGTGAACCGCATCACTTCCATCCACGATTGACACTCAAACACAGACGCTGAATACACTCTAATCGCCGGTTGCCCAGGGGCATAAGTTATCATACAAAAAGATTTATTACATCCGGGGTAGTTTTAAAAGCTTACGCGTGGGATCAAACTGGTTACGAACCAATAACCCTTTTCACAGTTAACTTGTGATATTTGCATAACAATGAACTTGAACATAACAGCGAGGCAATTTCGGGCACAAGCTGCTAAACTAGTATAAAAACAGTTTTAAAATGTAGAACAGCTACAATTATTTTAGTTTACGTTGTTTTTTAAAAAAAAATTGTAAAACGATTTTCTCTATTAATCAAGAGTAGATTCGCATAAGCAACAGGGAGATCGGGTTACGATCTTTACGGCAAAATTTAACTAAAATAGTTGTATATTTATTTATTCTCCGTTTTAAAACTATTTTTATACTAACATAGTACAAGGAGCTCAAGAAAATCACGATGTTTTACAGCTTGTGCCCGAAATTGCCTCGCTTCTATGTCTAACTGTATTGTTATGCAAATATTTCAGGTTAACCGTGAAAAGGGCTATCTCGTTCCCAGAGTCCTCGTTACCCTTGTCCAGCGGTGGAGCGGCCAACAAGGAGCTATGAGGGGAAGCGATCCGCCATGACAGGATTCTTGGGCTTCCGGCTCTACTGCGCATGTGTTCGACCCCATGTTTTAACTAACGGACGCCAAGATTCTTGGACTTCCGGTCTTACTGCGCAAGTCAGGCGGATCACTCTATCCCCGAGGTCCTTGTTGGCCGCTCCACCGCTGGACAAGGGTAACGAGGACTCTGGGAACGAGATTGGTTACCAACTGGTTTAAATCGAATAAATAATGATGTAAAATAACAAAAAATCAAATAATATAAGAAATTCTTGAAGAGCATGTTTTACCAGAGGTCTACAACTAGAGGTTTCCATCTCTGGTATTCTGTCTTGTCCAGGGGGGGGGGGGGGGGGATAGAAACTCCTTATAAATGGTTTGCATAATTGCGGACATAGCGGTGACGGGCAACCAAGTGTGCGCAGTAGCACTCAACTAGTTGCTAAGAGGATTGTCCCACGGGAACTTATTAACACTAATAGCTTGTCAGGCAAGAAATTCACACCTAAAATTACTATGCATGATAACAAAAAGGTGTTTTTCCTTGGTTGTTTTCGCTCGAAAACGAAGATGTGTTTTTTTCGTTGCTGTCTGATTTCGCTTCGCCTCGTGTATTACAAGGTACGATAAACATTTTCATCCGACTTCGCTTCCCCTTCCAGTAGTAGCACTACTGACCGTGTCCGAAAGACTATCGCTGTAGCTTGTAGTAAATGAAGCTCAGACGGATTTTTCGCTTGTTGTTTTACGCTGCCGAGATATTTTCTCGGCGGCGTGAAAGATCAGGCCAAAAATTCGCCAGCGCTGTGTTTGCAGGCTAAACACGTACAGCTCTACGCTGCGAGCTTGAAAAATTTTCCCGGGTTAGAAAACAATGAATTTTTGGTTGACGTCCAATCTCGTTCTCAGAGTCCTCGTTACCTTTGTCCAGCGGTGGAGCGGCCAACAAGGACCTCTGGGATAAAGCGATCCGCCATGACCGGATTCTAGGACTTACGGCTCTTCTTTGTTGGCCGCTCCACCGCTGGACAAGGGTAACGAGGACTCTGGGAACGAGATTGGCTGACGTCATTCTTAGCAACGGCTTGATTGACACACGATTCGCACTGTTGCTCTGTTGCCCGGCACCGCTATGTCCTCAAAGAAAAGTGCCAGATTTCTATCCGCCCCTTCCCCCTCCCCCCTGGTCTTGTCCCATCAGATTCACGTTTAGGCTATTTTTAGACCATTTTCCCGCTAACCAGTAGCCAATCACGTTCAACCGTTTTTAATGTGCGCGCTACGAAAAGGCAGAAACTTTGGCCAAAGAAAAGCGGAAAAATAAAAAGCGAAAAGCATCACAGCAGAATGGCATAATTGTTTTATTAAATACTTCACTAAATTTAGGTTAGACTTCGGTATTACTTTTGGTAAAAGTATAAATCGACTGAGTGATTTTTCAGTTCAATCTAAATGAAGCATGATTCGTATTATGAAAACGGCAGCAAAACGGCGCGGTGTTCAGTTTTAAACAAGTTGAATGAAAAGAGAGCAAGACAAAGTTTTCTTCGGCGGATTCAGTCTTCTCTCAATCTCTCTAAAGTTTTGTATATTCTGGAAAATTGTGCAGATGGTTTAGCAGATCCGAAATAATTATGGAGCTGAACATTATATATATTCATTTTACAAGTTGAATGGACAGCTGAACGAAGCCCGAAGGTTTCACGTGTTTATACGGCGGGAAAATCTTGCGCGACTACAGAATTAAGCTTAAACAACGAACTGAGAACAAAGGAGACCTTCTATATCTACATGGATGGAGAGAAAGATAGTGATATTTGAAGATAATTTTACTGTGAAGTGATCTTTGATTGTACCGTCACGAACGCTTGACGAACTGCCGTATTTATGCTTCGTATGATTATCCGATATTTATTGTGCTGATTTTAAAAAACTTAATTCAGCTGGAATTGACAAGCCTCTTTGAAATACAAGGTAACAATACTGAATAGGTTAAGCTTAAACCTGTGTTGTAAACAGGTTTTCATTCTTTGGACGAATCATTAGTTGTATCCGCGGTTTTCGCCGGGATCTTCCCGTAAATTGTTTCCGGCTGACTTTTAGTCCTCGTTCAGTCGCATTTGTTGTTCATTTAAGCCTGGTTTCCATATAATCGCAACGATCGCAACGATCGCTGCGATCCTTGCGATCCTTGCGATCATAGGTTTCCATATAATCGCAACGATCGCAAAATGGCAGCGATCCTTGCGACTGCGATCCTTGCGATCGTTGCGATCGTTGCGATCAACGACATCAACCGGTTTCCATATGATCGCAACGATCGCACTGTTGGGACCGCATCTCTGCCTGAACCCGAAGGTACATTCTTCTTCTTCTTCTTCTTCTTCTTCTTCTTCTTCTTCTTCTTCTTCTTCTTCTTCTTCTTCTTCAAGAATCGTCCATACGCTGCCCTAATGTTTTTGAACTTATTTTGAGCCTCAGTTATGCTGATTTTAAAATTTTCGGCAATTTTTTTTCCAGCAGTTCATCTTTGTATGTAGGTCCTTGAAGTCTTTGCTAAATTTGTTATAAATACAGTCATATTTCTGCATTTCTTCCATGAAACGTGCGTTCTCAGCTGCGGACGCCATTTTGCCGAAATTGAGAAAAATTATGGGATGCAAGGCTTTGGTGTGCATTGCAATGCTTTCTGGGACATTTTGTATCGCAAGGATCGCAACGATCGCAACGATCGCAACGATCGCAAGAGTGGTTTCCATATGATCGCCACACTCGTATACTTCGCATGCCGCCATATTTAATACTAGTATACCTGATAGGTAGAAAATGCTGCCGGGGGAAAGGAAAATGTAACAGTATGCGCATAAGTAGAAGTTTGAATGGAAATATAATTTATTTCTTCGGATGAACTATAACCACTGAACGCAACAAAAACTTACCAAACAGCAAGATCAGCGAGCAGATTCAATATTACTCCTTCGGAAGCTTCTTCATTCACTTCGGAAGCTTCTTCATTCACTGAGTGCACAGCACATGACGCTGGTTTACACATGACGCTGGTTTATTACTATATGTTAATTGTGTAACCTAAGTCTAAAAAATGTCGTTATCAGTTAAGTGAAGGTATACGCTCACTTTAATGATACTCCTTAGAAATCTGTTTCTTAGAGTTTTACAAAGAGCAATCAGCCCCATGTAAACAAGCTCTTCATAAAACATCTGCAACTCCTTATGGAGCACCCAACGAGTTAACGAACAACAAAAGCCGTTGCTTACATTCTCAACAAGCAAGGCCTTCTCGTTGATGTTTAATCTTATATTGACGATTTTTACGTTGCCGAGAGAAAAAAACACGAAAGAATATATTTTGATCGCATGACTCATTGAGTTGTTTGGAGCCAAAAATACCCGACCGTATATCTTTTGATCGCATTAAATTAGTGGCTTAATTGCATTCACGTCAACACCTTGACAACGAGTGTCGCTGTTGCCGCTACTGACTCGTACTCCAGGACGACCTTTTTGCACTGGCTCCAATGCAAAAGAATAATTATCTGCTACGTTAACTCCAACAGCCACTGGCGAAGTGTGCAGCTGTCGTTTAATAGAGCATCCTGTGTTCGACCTCGTCGAACTTTCAGTTGTCGATTATTGATTATTATCGCGAACGCTCACGTTTCACCGCCTCCAGGTTTCTCTGTCAGTGATCTTCTTTTGAAACCTTTCCCCACGGGGGTGAGACTCCCCAATAATTATTATTTTTTTCTGTCTTCTTTTTGTCTTGAACGGGTTATATATTTTACGATTTTTTTGGTCTTAAACGGGGAATATATACGCAGGGTATGATTTTGACTTAAATGTCTTAGACGGGTAGCGCGTAGCAGCAAAAAACCGGAGCAACGAAATAACTCACCTCTGAGCCTAGCTGTCGAGAAAGAGAGAGCACGTGGAACAGCGCATCTTACTTTGTTCCATTCGCGCATAACCACAATTCCATGCGGTCTGAGCCTAGCTGTCGAGAAAGAGAGAGCACGTGGAACTGCGCAACTTACTTTGTTCCATTCGCGCATAACCACAATTCCATGCGGTCTTAGAAAATTTGGTTTCAAGGCCCTATATTGTAATTGTTTGCCGATTAGGTCTGCTGCCTTGTTCGTTCGCTTCAGGCTCACTCACAGCGGCAGCAACAACTAAAACCGCGCGAAGGGAGCCTGGAAACGAAAGAAACTTTCAAATGGTAGGGAAATTTCCAACATTCCTTACGAAACGGAAAAAGAGGATTACCTCTGGAGGTAGTCCACAATTTCCGAACGGATTTTCCGGAAATTGTCTGATCCATTTGACTTTCAAGCGAAATTTCCGGATTTTTTGGCTAAATGGTATAACCACCCTATTTTAACTAATCCCAAATAAAGCAAACAGGCGTTTATATGCTGAAAAAATCCGTGGCTGAATCTAATTTCTTCGGTTTTGTATTAAGGTTTTTTCATACTAATTCGACGCGACCAAAAGCGCACGGGTGTTCACCCGCGCGATAAGTATAAGCACGAGGTGACATACGCAGGCGCAGTGTCTCATGAATTTCGATCAACATTGCATCATGGATCTCGTTCCCAGAGTCCTCGTTACCCTTGTTCAGCGGTGGAGCGGCCAACAAGGAGCTCTGGGGGAAGCGATCCGCCATGACAAGATTCTTGGACTTCCGGCTCTACTGCGCAAGTCAGGTGGATCACTCTATCCCAGAGGTCCTTGTTGGCCGCTCCACCGCTGGACAAGGGTAACGAGGACTCTGGGAACGAGATTGCTTGCGTTTGTGGTTGCGCTTGTGCTTGTGCTTGCGTCACCACGGTTTACAAGTACGTGTCTTACTGTCTTGTGTTTATGCTTATGCTTGCGTCGTACGTGTAAATCAGCATTTACTTCTTATCCAAGTGAGGAAACGAACCATTGATATAAGCCGCTGTGCTCTCTAAAACAAAAAAACCCTTGGGTCAATTCCTTTCTAGGCTCTCGTCATATCCGACCCAGATAAGCCACAAATGACTGCTTCTCAAATATGAAAGGTTATCCAACCAATATTATATATATGATTATAAGCATATTCATTTATTTTTTCTTTACTCGTACTTCACTTGAATCTCTAAAATATTTAATATAGAATGCAAATTGATGACATTTTTTATGGTGTACACTCTTATAGACCATAGAAATGACGTTATAAAAGGTTCATAACTCAAATGGAACTACGAGCCGCAGGCAAGTGGATTCACTCTCGGGTTCACTGCCAGGGTTGAGAAACGTGCGCGCGACAGAGCGAACGAATATACCATCACTTGCATGCATGGGTTGCGTTTTACGTCTCTACTTCTATCCGACCATAGCTCTTAACCAATAAGCGCGCGAGAATTAGATTGGACAGTTATTGTAAATATAGATACATTAATGCAAAAGGGTGCCCTAGCGTAACTGTAATGTTGTTTTGAAATATGTTAATACGAAATACTGTTACCAGCATCCATAAAGCGTTTTAAGTACTCGTTGTAAAGGCACTAGCCTTATTGGGAAGGCAACATAAGCCTCCCTTGCTGAATCCACCATCAACAAGCGAACGACCCGAGATGCAAGCAGAAGGTGGACAAATTGTCGTGAACCCAACTTTCCAAGAATGGGTTTTCGAAAATGACCATCCAACTTTTATGACTCCGATGAAAAGGCAGATAACGTACCGTGTAGAAGAAGAAATCGGCCCTACTGGAACTAAGGATGTTCCAATCCAACAGCATGACTCCCAAGGCAGCGTTGGCTACGAGAAAGCAAACCCCACTCAAGGATCAAATCGTGCGGTATTGATACTAGTGAGTCTTGTGTTCTTGATTTCCATCGCTGCTCTTGTACTGGTTCTACTGATGTTATACGGAAAAATCGGCGACGGATGTGGCTGCTCCGCAAACGAAGGTCAGTATTGAAGTTTGAGATTAATAAGCAAAAGGATAATATTTAATGGTCCCGTATATACTATAAAGGGTTTGTCTTTGTTTAGTATTGGGCGTTGATGTGTTTATTTTGTATCATTTTGTTTAAATTTATCTACCGAACTTGTTCTTATTTTATTAATTTCTTACTCTTTTACTTGTAATGATTAAAAGCATACGTGACTCTTTTTCCCACACGCACTCATGCGCAAAACAAATTAACTACAAAAAAGAAAGAAAGAACTAGAAATGCAAATCATTAGCTACATAGATTGAGAATATAAGAGAAATAATTCAATGAACTGCGGAAGAAATATATTACGAAGGTAGATCATCGCTTTGCAACTTAAAACGTTGTGCAGAGAACCAAATTCAGGCTTGAACGGGTTTGGAACGCATGACTTTGCGATGCCGGTGCAATATGCTCTTATGAAATGATCAATCAAGCCCGCGGGGAGCTGGTCAGTTTTAATTTGTGAGTTGGTTAGCTACATGCATTCCTCAACTAAAAAAAAAGAACTATCTCATTCTTATAGGTTACATGACTCGAGTTTCTACTGAAAAAAACGAAATTTGAAAAAAACGTATGTAACCTAAAGGTTCGTAACTTTTCACATACAATTTACCGTTTACCAAACTTGGTAGTCACATCAGTTAACAACATTTACGTAAATTATCACGCAGACAATTTCTTTATCACGCACGTCACGAGCATATTTGTGGTTAATCATTTCAATTTAATCATTCTAGAAAACAGTTTATTTGTCGTGATTTTAATTGAATTCTTTTATCTCGGCAACTCTATCGCTCTGACTATAAGTGTTGGCAAAGAAAATTAGATACGGTATGAACAGACATTTACATATATATTTTATGATTCCATCGTAAAAACGTTCATGTTCGATCGTGCGAAGCTTCTCGATATCAACAACGAAATCATAATAACAATAGCTTGTTATAATATCCTTTTCCATTGTTATAGCATTGCAGTGTCATTTCATTCTATTGTTTCATTGGAATTCGTGATGTTGTTTTCTTTTTGTTGATGATACATCGATAAAGAGGCTCGTGGAACCTATTGACATCGTCACAATTTGGTCCAAAATAGAGAGATGCTTCACTCTAGTAGCTCGCTCTCAGAGTGAATTGTACACGTACTACACATGAACATAGATTAACCCCATTATAATCCCGGGGGGGGGGGGGTACTCCCTTATATAAGCTATATAGGTATGTGCCGCACCAAAGGGTATGGTTTGAGCCGTTTTGGTCTGAAATAGGGTATAGATTTTGACCATTTTGGTCTGAAATAGGGTATGTTTTGTGCACTCTGGTCTGGAATTTGGTTTGGCTTTTAGACAAAATTGTTTTTTACATTAACATCGGGGAATTTGAAGCCCTTTTCAAATGTTTGCGCAAATGCAACCCATTCCTGGGTAACTGTATGTATGTATTAGACAGGGAGTACCCCCCCCCCCCCCCCCCGGATTGTAATAAAGGCCCGATCAAAGGGTCTCAACATTTGTCTCAACATTCCCTCGATATTTGTTGAGTCATGTTGATCATGTCCGGTCAAACGGCCGCAACAACCTCTCAACATTTCAAGAACAATAGAAATGCTGTGAAGATGTTGAGACAAAGTGAATTCAAACTTGTCTCAACATGTCACAACACCTTTCTCTTGAGAGGTGGTGTCAAACGGCCTCAACGTCGGCTCTCATCAAATGTTGAGAGAATGTTGAGATCGATTGAGAGAAATAGTGTAACCGTTTGATCGGGGCTCAAGGTGCTGTTGCATTAAACATGTTAAGCTGTTTTAGACGTATAGACGGAGAGGAAAGGGAAATGTATTGCGAGCGAATTGTGATATTGTCCATAAACACTCCCGTCTTATTCTATTCCTAAAAAAAGTAGTAAACTGATATTTTTCAAAAGATATCGGTTACAGGTTTAACTCTGCTTGGAACTATGCCGTTATGTTTGTCGACTGGCATAAGCGAGTGCATGGACCTCTTTTTATGCCTATTAAACGAACTAGCTTGAGTCGTTAGCTAACCGTATCTCTGAGAAGAAATACGCAGTATTCAACTACTGATTTAGCACAGAGCACCCTTAAATTTACCACTTCCATGCCCATAGATGATGTGACATTTATTAAAGTTAGTTTTACTTTATATATTAAACATGTAGTTGTGGTTGATGTCAACAATGACAACGACACACAGAAATAAAACAATAATAAAGTATAGCATGATAGCAGAACATGAATCGTTACCTCTACTAGAATCGTGTCATGCAGTATTCTAACAATCATGATATTTTGTATAATTAATATTTTAGCTTCTGCGGCCAGAAGCCTCGCAACTGGCTCAGACAGTGGCATATTAGCTAGGATTAAGGTCCTTGAGGAGAATGTCACAAGCCTTCAACAGGATTTGGTAAGGACATGCATGGTGCTTTTTGTAACACTACTTAAAATTTGCTAATCATACGATGAGAGGGTAATTATCGTGGTTGTTTGGTGTGCCATTTCAGGTCAGTGCACTGCATAAGAGTATTTTTTTTTTCCAAATGTGCCATGAACGCATCATGCATGGGCATTATCATGTGCCATTAACGCATCATTGTGTGGGCGTCCACACTATGCCTTCGTCTTGTTTGTTTATGGCTGGCTGGCTGGGTTCATGTGCCCCGGACCCCACTCGGCCAACCGTGCACTGAAGCCTATTCGTAAGAGAACTCATTTCCCTTGGCTGTACGAGCTGAAATATTTCCCGAGGTTTATCAGCGTATTGAGCTTATTACAGGAATTGCATCGAAAATTTAATATTTGGAAAGCAAAGACGAATGCAAGAAACATCCTTGTTTTTAGATAGATAAAGCGGAGCCAGGCTAGTGAGATCTAAAATAAGGTATATCAATCACTTACAAAGCTAAGAAGCTGTCCATCATGGCTATCAGCATTCTCTTTCCCAGAGGTAGCGATTGTTTTATTCAGCAACCTAGAGTCGCGAAATCTGGCCGGAAAAATGCACGGACACAGTGTATGGCGACAGTTTCGCCTTGAAGGCCAATTGGAAACGGAATCTTAGTTCCAACAGCAGGGAGAGTTGACAACCAACCGTACAGAGAACAATAGAGAGAGACGAAAGTAGACCCTAAGCAAGTGCTGTATTTGTCAAACTGGCGTTATGTTTGAACTTTTATGAAATGGAATTTGATTTAAAGGAGCTATATACAAATTTATATTTATTATTATTATTAGCTACGTCACTGATAATAATCTGATGACGTAAAATTGTAATAACGTCACAAGGTTCAATGTCTATCCATACTCCCAAATGTCGAAAACGACTAACTGAATGAATCAATCCATGTTCATCTTTATTTTAAATGCGGTTTATAGGCGGAGAAAACCAATGAACTTAAAGAAAAATCCAACGATGTATCGAAAAAGGTAGGTTGAATGTTCTCACGCCTTCTCCATTTGTACTCTTTTTCGTTGATGCATCATCCATGTTGATGCAATTGAAGCTACGTCACGGATGGCGCATCTTGAAAAAATTGGCCAATGTTTTCTAGTTCGCCGTTCGCAATCCGTCCTTATCTTCTCCATCCTTAACCATCCTTGTTTTTGTTTGGTTCCTACCTAAGTTAACTATTATTTTGAGGCTTTCTTCAATTTGAAGCTAAGGTGATCATAGTGATCATCGTGACATAGCTCATTTAATTTTATTATTTCCAAGGTTTAATATCCATTTTAATTTTGTGTTGCATTGTTTTCTTTTTTAGCTAATCTCAACTACGGCAGAACTAAAGGCAACAGACAATATAATCTATGATCGCATTAGAAACGTGACCTCGACTATTCTTAATAAGGTAATTACAAAAACAAAAGGTTCATAATAAAGACAAATATAATATATGGATTATATAGAAATACCAAATGGTGGTAGGCAGAAGATTTCCTGAAGACCTCCGAAGATTCCCTTGGAAGCTGTTTAGACTCTACGCCAAAATGTTTTAAACATTTTCAGCGTAAGAGTAGGTAGGGGGGGGGGGGGGGGGGATTGGGAGAGGAGAAGGGGGGCTGAGGAGATTTACCTTTCTCCCTCTTCATCCTCCTCTTCTGTCACTTTCATTAATTGTTGCTTTTTTTCGGTTGGCACATCTGCAGCTTAACATCACGGAAAGTCAACTCCAGATGAGTGACAAAGATTTAGCTTCTTCGCTGAACGAAGCAAGATTCAATCTAACCACAAAGGTTTGTTACAGATAACTAATTAGTATATGTAATAGGAGTACATGCTGTCCAATTTGGAAATAATTGGATGAAAAAAAAGGACTAGGCCTGCCGAAATTGGATGAAACCATAGGCCAAGTCAAATTTGGCAGTCCGATGTTCTTTTCTTTTTTTCATTCAATTATTTTCAAATTGGACAAGCATGTAGTGCCATTAGGTTTTAATTATATCGTTTTTTCTATATATTATTATGAATCCTGGTTACGGTTCTTCGATTTTCTTGCGGGTGAAACTGTCCAAATATACAATTGATAAAGTCAGCGTCATGATCAAATATGCTCCTATGTATATTGTTTTGTGAGATTTTTAAAATATTTCACTGTTGCTTTATTATTTTATTACTTAAATTCCGTATTTTTCCTTTACATGAATGAAATAATTTCACAGTTGCTTGACTCGGAACAGAAGTTGCAAAACACCATCAAGGATACAAATCAAACGCTTAATGAAAAGGTAAACTAACACGCAAGACATGCAGAAGTTCATTATGTTTTTTCTCAAACTCATTAATAATCATCAAGTTAAAACAAAGAAAATCATAACCGTGACGGAGGTTTGTTTACGATTTTACTTTTTTCGATTGGGAAGATATATCAAACACTCGAGACAGTGTTTCATCGGCTATCATACTCCGCTGCACGTCGTATTTTCAACTGTCTTCTGTGTGTTTGGTGATATCCCGATGCACTGTCTCTCGTTTTTCAACTGTCTTCTGTGCATGTGTTTGGTGATATCCCGATGCACTGTCTTTCGTGTTTGATATATTACTTCACACATCATATCTCCTCTGTTTTGTCCCTGATTACTTGCATTTATTACTGATCCTTCGTCACAGCTGTAGCTGAGGGATATTGGAATTTCTTACATTGCAAACACAACTGTGAGCCAAGGAATATTTCTTGACTACATATCTATCATCTATCTACATATCTACATATCTACCCGCAGCTCATATGTGATTCATTCATATAATCCACATGTCATTAATTTGTATGTTTTAGCTGACGTCAGCAAGGACTCAGCTTCAGTTGATGGATGAAGAGCTACTTCGTAAAGTTCAAAATGTCAATTCGTCACTCCATGAAAAGGTAATAACTCTTCCACTAATATTTTCCGCTTCTTCGCCAAGCAGTGATAGTCAGTGATACGTCTAGCAGTACTTTCTGACGTCACTGTTCACATCTCGGGTTTAGCAATTCGTACGATTAAAACAGGATATCATAGCTAAAAGGGGGTTACAATGCAAACTTAAGTTATCGTGCCAAGCTTAAAAGGAGACTGGTCGAAACCTGCTTCAAACGATGCTGGCTGGCTGGGTGGCAACTTTTGCCACACAGTCGAACAAACGTCTGTAAATTTGATGTTTTTCGGAATAGAAATATCTTGACTTCATCTCGTGGTGTACTTGTTCGTTTTTAGCACGTTTTGACCCCATCTATGCATTATTAGAAAGAGACGAACTGCAAAATGAAATATATTTGTTAAACAAATAGACTGTCAGCAGAAGCTTTATCTTTCGTGCTCCTGTGAGACGCGTTTTTCATTCTGTTAGCTTATTGAGTTGTTCAAACTCCATCGTATAGGCAGATGCACTCAAATCTGATCTTAACGCGACAAGAAGTCAACTGATTGCCTCCGACGCTGATATAAAAGACGCCCTAGCAGCCGTCCACACAAATCTCACGTTAAGGGTTTGTAAAACATTTTTTATGGTGTTTGTTTACATGATCATGTTTCTCGTCCTGTACCAACCGGCTAGAAACCATACACTGTAAGAAACTATACTAATTCTGCAGCCTGGTGTGATATAAATAAATTCCAGTGAAGAGCGCCCTACCGTTGCCACTCGACAAAGTTTTTGATTAATTTTTGACAACTATTTGACATCTTTTTAACAACTTTTTAAAAGATGGCTTTTGTTGTTTTTTTGTTTTTTGTTTTCAACTGGCCAATCAAATTGTAAGAACTATGGTAGGCGGAGATGTCAAGCTCCACATTTGCGTTCTGACAAGTGCCATACTACATATGTATATGAAAAAATACTACTTTGAATTTCAGGCACAGCGACTGGAATCGAGAGTACAAGTGGTATTCAGTTTGGCAAATGAGACGGAAGGAAAATTAAATGACTTAAAAAACAGCACCGAAACTTCCTTTACTCAGGTAAGCCTATTGTTGATGACTGAAATACCTTGTGTTCACTTGAATAGCGACCTGAGAAGGACTACAATTGAACCCTATTCAGACCGGGACCCGGCTTAATTTGGTAATTTTCGACCGAAACCCTACATTTAAAGGAAAATACCTGGCTACCAAATATGATGAGATAGCTGCGAACAGCAGTGATTTTCGTTTCTAGCATATTTTTTTTATAATTGAAATCGTGTGATAGGTAGGCTGCATTTTATCAAGTTTTCCTAACATATCAGTACCCTTTGACCAGAGAGAGATAGTTCAATGTCTTGCCCAAGAGCACAATATATGACCCAGCGAGCAGTGCTCGTACCCAGACTTCGCTTATATAGGTCACCGCGCCACCCATAGCTTTCATCATCATCATCATAGGCATCAATGTAATAGTCTACTTTATTTCTAACCTTTACAAACTCGTAACGACATGGAAACCTTTGTAAAGTAAACTATTTTTGGTTTGTGTTACAGACAATGACAGCGTTACAAGTCTTAAGGACAGACCAGAATTCAACAAGAAGCGAGCTACAAGCTGTAGATGCTGATTTAAAGAAATCTTTGACAGCTGTTAACACATCTCTGACAACAAGGGTATCATAAATTGTTTTATTAACTTTGTTTCTGTGACGTAATTTGTTTGTTTGTCTGGTTTTTTTTTGCCTGTTTGCTCGCTCGATGCCGTTAAGCAGCCCAATCTACAGAAAGCAATATTAATGGAATTGTAGTATGCACTTCAGACATGAGGTGCAATCTAAGGAACGGTGAACAAAAATGCTGATAAAGCAAAAATAAAAATAGCAAAAGTTTGCCAAATTTTATGAACCGAGCTCCGATCGACCAAGTTTCGCCCGCCGGCATGGTTAACTATTTGTCACACAACTGTTGTACGTGGAAACCTACCAAGGAGACTTTCGATCAAGTTATTGTTCTTGCTTTTAATTTCAATGCATGTATTCAAACATTTCAGATTGACAGTCTTGACTCTAACACAAATCGGTTATCATCAATACTTGGAACAACACGAAGTGACCTCGAGAAGCTTAACAAAACACTGATAAACACTGCAATGAAGGTGGGTTTGTAAATGACGCCTATAAAAATGATTGCATTTCAATCCTTTTTGTCTCGTGTAACTATGGTTACGATAGGCTTTGTGAAGTGTGAGTCTGGCTCACTCCATCAGCACATCTCGTATCAGGTCAGGCACAACATCGTAATAATCCCTCGTTAATCCCTCGTCTGGGAATGAAATGAATTTATAAAAAGAAAACAATTTTGACCCTTTTAATATATTTATCAAGCCGCAAGTGTGGCCAGTATAAATTTTTTCTCGTAATGTCATAATTAAAGAGATAAATTGTCTTGAAAATATTATCCCAACTGGTGCTGTAAGAAATGTATGGAGACCAGTGAAAACCAGTTAGCGATCTGTAAACATCTTTTTGAAGATAGAAATTTAATCACTTTTTCTACAAAATATAATTAATTGTCCAAGCCGAAATTATAAGGGTTGTATAAGGGTTAAATTAAAATACAGATATGAACTCTGTTACACGAGATAACCAATGAACCTTTGATTTTTACAAAGTAGCCTACACATAAGAACTAAATGAAATGATTGACTGGGTATCTTCTTTGTTTTTCAGGTTCGCTTAACAGTTAGCTGTATAATTCCTTCAATCAACAAACCCATACCTTCCTCAGTACTCAATTGTAACACAATCATATATTTATGGTGACTCCCTAAAATATTTACCAATGACCTACACTAACTGACATGAGTTAGAAAGGAAACCCCAGTTATTTTGTCTTTGATTTTTCGTTCCCGATATTTACCAGTAAGGAAACTGATATAATTACAGTTACAGTGTATTTATAGGTTGTTACTTTTTTTCGTGGAGGCCGTTGCCATGGCAACATAGCATCTAAAGAATGGCACATTTTTGCTATATTTTATCTTTATTCCTTATCTTTTTAGTTTCCTTCGGTGAAATTTCTTTAAATTTTGCCATCTTATGAAACTGAGTTTGCCTGGCATTTTTGAGGGGAAAAACCTTGTGGTTTTTCAGACGATTTTGCCAATATTACCTCATTTGTTATTTTAAACAATAAAACTTACTTGCTCTGACAAATTTCTTCAAGAAACGGTCATGGTATATGTAGCTTTTCTGTCTTGCATTATGCGAGTTTTCAAAAAAATTTACCGAAGGAAATGCGAGAAAATCCACGGTTAATATTGACTTTTTTGGCCATGCTGACGTCATAAAAATCAGAAAAACACGCGCGGTTCGAGGATTTTCCTTTGAGCGCGCGCAGATTACTAAAGCTTTCGTCAACAGCGCGCGCTCGGTCATAAAACTATAGGGAGTCACCTTAAGGTCATTCCTTAGTATTGCACTGCGCATCCTTTCTGCGCATCATTTCGCGCGTAATTAGCGCGCGCACATTAAAAACATGGCGGCTTTTTCATTATGGCTATGCTCGCCAGAGAGGTAAATGATCATTTTCTCGTAAACGAGCGTGGTGACCTATCATTTTTTTTCGCATATTAAAGTCTAGTAATCATCTTCTTTCTATACAAGGAGTATAGACCAATTCTCAGTGCAGAAAAATTAATAATCACTGAAAACGTGAAAAAATACGTGTTTTTGGTTGATTTTGTAAGGAATTAGGAGGTATTTTTAGTCGATTATATCTCTTTCGCGGGGCTGGTGACCTATTCTTTTTATTCTATATTTTGAAACATTACATCAAAATGTTCAACTAGGGAAAGTTTCAGAAACTTCCCAGTGTAACTTCTATTTCGATGGAATTACCTTAAGGCCGGTTTACACGATACGATTTGTCGGCCCGATCTGTCGGCACACTCGTAAGGCTCATTTACACGCTACGATTTATCGGGCCGATTTTTCTTTTATCGATATAGCGCGAGGATGAAAATCGGCCCGATTTGTAAAATCTGTTGCGCTGCAACAGATTTGATTTTTAAAAATCGGGCCGATTTTCGTTCGCTCGGTCGTTTTCTTATCAAATTGGGCCGACAAATCGTAGCGTGTAAACCGGCCTTTAAGGTGATTCCTTGGTATTGCATTGCACATCCTTACTGCGCATAATTTATTGCGTCATTTGCGCGCGCCACGCGTCATTTAGCGCGAGTACGAGCGCGCGCACATACAGAACATTACAGGATTTCTTTCAGGCTAAGCTTGGCTGGGAAATAAATGGTCGTTTTCTTCTAAACAAGCACGGTGACCCCCATTTTTTATTTCATAATTTTAATAAGAACAGTAACTACATTACACAAGAAAAAAATGGGCAGAAATCTATGATCAGTTTTTTTGCAATTTAACTAAATTCTCCGGAGGGAGCCACTACGGTCCAACAGCGCATATCCAATTTGAATCTACTTTGGAGTGTAAAGTAAATACAAAGGAAATCGAAGACATTTTTCTGGAACGTCGGTGAATAAACAATGGAATGAAGTCAAACTCTGTGCGATATCACGGGCTGCATTGAAAAACATCGAGCTTATTTGCTGCGCACGGTTTTGCCAAAAGGGGCCAAAATGACCGCACTCGTCAGCATTGTGGCGTGGAAACGAGCACGGTGACCCCCTCTTTTTATCGCGTTTTTATTATCTCCTTGACTTGTTACAAAAGTGTACCAAGTTTCATCGGAAATCTATGTTTGGTTCTTTTACCAAGGAATCACCTTAAGGACGTTCGCGCCCATTGCTACAACGCATCCTTACTGCGCACGCTATTCATGCCGCACGCGCGCGCCACGTCATGCTTGTTTACTGGATCGATATTTCGTCTGGAACTGGACAAATATAGAGCTGGAGGCCGTTTCAACAACTTGGCGAGGATTTTACTCTCTTGGATGCACGATGACCCCTGCTTTTCTTTGCATAGATCACTTCCTTTACTGATTCTCTCCATTTTAACAAAAAACAAACAAATTCTGAACGTGAGAAGTTTTGATTATTTCGCCTTTTCTACTCATTTGCGATCAAATTGTTCTATGAATGCGGGTGTGCATGACTTACAAGTATCCTTCTGTAAGGCTAATTTTACCTAAAGGAATGACATCAGCTGCAAAAATTTACTTTATAGGCCTATTTGCGTTGAAATTAACACATCGATCTTATCTAGAGTTCTCCATTTTACTTTTTTTTTTTCTGACAGCATTGAAGCCGATATCGCTTCACATGACCAAAGCTTCTAGAAACACTACGGTCTTCAATGCGCTTTATCTCCGAAACGAGCACGGTGACCCCCCAATTTTTTGCCTTTCTGACATGAGTTAGTCATTATCTAACTGCAGCAAAAGTTTAAAAAAATCTGAACGTGGGAAGAATTGGGCGCGAACGTCCTTAAGAGAGAAGGCGGACTGCAAGCAGTGTACATGCAATAAAATATAATATAAATTTGGGGAGTGGCTCTCCCGGGGTTTACATAAACTTTTGAATTCCATCAAACTTTCTCCGTGTTTGCATCAGCCATGTAAACACGTGCACCATCTCTATTTAAATATACATTGTAATTTATTATAGTTACAAGATGATCTTTTGTCACTGGGAACAAGTTTAAATTCCACCAAAGAAAATGTTCAATCTTCCGTTGGCAACTTGCAAAATGTCATTGGAGAGTTAAACAAAACTTTTACAGACCAGGTAAGTCAAAGCAAATTAAATATAAGCTCAATACAGTTATTACAATCGTGGTTAAAAAAGATCAGACAACCTCGAAAATATACAGTATGGTTAATTTAAAGAAAAACACGATATCCACGAGGCACCGAGCTCAGTTTTATGTGGTAGTCAGTTGTGTGCATATGTCATTACAGTACTGCGCAAAAGTAATGCAAACTAATTTCGTCGAATATAAACGAAATTTCAGTGAACTCGAAACGAAAGTTCGAACTGTCTATTGTTTGAATTGATCCTAAATTTCGTGTCCAGCGAGAGTTCGCACGAAGCGTACACGATATTTTTCGCTAGCACACTGAAAAGTGAAAATTAATTTCAATTATAACCGTATACTTTGTTGGTATGATGAGCATAGTTTTGATATCAACAGTCAGGCAAATAAAATTAAAATTAATGTTGATCTTTTAGGTACAAGTGTCAGGACAAGAGGATAAAAGACTTCAAAGCGACCTGATAGCTATCAACACTACGTCACTTCAACAGGTTGGCAATAACCAATAAGAAGCATAGTTAATTAGTTTATATAAAAATTATTGTCATGTATCTTACCATGTGTAACGCAGCCACCGAGCTTTCCAGCTCATATTACCGATAATTATACGTCGTATAGTTTGTTTCGGGATTCTGAATATTATGTGTGTAAATGACTCTAGTTTGGTTACCGAATGTGAAATGTTAAACAGTTCTTAGCAGACTGACAAATGTAACTTTATCCAGGTAACTTTATCCAATATTCAGTGATTGATTACTTGAAATTGTTGAAATAGTTTGAAGATACAGTATAAATTTTCAAAATGAAGCCTTGTCTGCCTTAACGTCAGGCTTTTCAGAAAAGTCCAAGAAAAAATAGCGCTCCCTCGTTTTTTTTTTAATTTCTATATACATGTATATATATTTTTTAAATTTTTACCCCGAAGCACCCATCTATAAATGTCTGCCAATTATAGATGGCTAATCGTTTCCGTCGCCAGATCGATCAGCTCCGTTCATCCGTTATTGAAACAGAAGACAACTTCAACAATTTTAAAGGGACACTGTCCTCATTTTAGCATGATTTTGGGAAGCTCAGAAACATATCTAGATCATAGGAAGTTTAACAATAATGGTTTAATTCTGTAGAATAGCACTCGAGAAATGACCGGAACCCATTAGGAAGTGAGGATGACGAACGACAGCGAGGATGGAAATGGATTGCAATATGGATTTTTGAAAAAACGTCAGGATGTCAGTTTTTCAAAGTTTCAAGTTTGGCTCGGAAATCTTTGAAATTTTGCAAAAATTGTGTTGCAGTATGGAATTTCTTGAAGAAATTGCTTTTTATCATTTAGTTATAGTTTATTAAGTCCTTATTTCATAGATTTAGGGACCATTTCGTGCATTTATAACAGTTTTGAGCAAATACGTCGGGACAGTGTCCCTTTAAGACCAATACTGAAAGCTCTCTAACAACGGTAGGAGTAGCGTGCAATAAGATTTATTTTTATTTTTTGTTATTATCTATTATTTATTTATTTAATTATTTATTCATTTTGCTATGAAGATTACAAGGCAAGAGTTTTTATTTCATGTGGACTTTATATATATAATTTAAACTATTTGTCTGAGCCGTGGCAGTGTCTGACCTAACAAGAAAGCCATGAAGGGATATTTTAAGTCATGTTTGCCAAGTGCAAAATCGTCTTAAGATTTATGAAAGTCTCAAAATAACAGTTTACTAAGGTAAAAAACACAGGTGATAATAAACCACAAAGGAACAAGGATGGTTGAGGATGTTGAAGATTAAGACGGATTGCGAACGGCGAACTTGAAAAAGATGGCCAATTTTTTCAAGATGCGCCAACCGTGACGTAGCTCCTTTAATCGATTGTAGATATGAAATACGATACGAAAACAATATTGCCATTCGATTGATTATGTAGTTAACTATTTTACCTTCACGCAGACCGACACATAAAGGACATACATTATAGAGGTTTTAATTTAAATTGCCAGGACCATAAGAATTAATATATCAAACACGAGATAGAGTGTTTCATCCGATTTCCATACACCGAGATGAATGAAACACAATTCTCGAGTGCTCGATATATAGCTTCTCAATCGAAACAGAAACAAAAACGGAGGAACAAAATCGTAACATTCTATGTTAATTAAGATTAGATATCCAAACCACCGTCACGGTTATGATTTCCTTTGTTTTAACGTGATGAATTATTAAGGAGGAGCGCCGACATTCTGTGATTACCGTGTCCAGCTCTGTTAACAACTGAATGCTAATTTTCGCTTTTACTGCAGGTTAATACTGGGCTAAATAGCTTAGAGCAAAAGTTGAACTTGACGAAGAATGATCTATCTCTGGCGATCTCTAAGACGAACATGCAGGTTAGGACATTCCTTGTACTGACTTTCTAGTCAGGTATTTTGGTCATGCGATGTCGTTAATAGGGGAAGCATGTTCTAGAAAAAAAATCGATCAAAGTGTCAAGCCATCCATTAATAAGTACCACTGTGCTTTTCGAATACTATCCCTCCCTCTCAATCACGTTCCTAGGGCTCTTTTCACCCTCCCGAAGCCAAGGAACGATAATGCTTCCCTCTCTTGATCCGAAACTGACGACTTCTAAGGTCCTCGCTGGTTTGAATAAACGCACTAATGCATATCAACTAATGCAAAAATTGCATTCATAACTGCGATGATCACTTATTCATTTAATGAACATTTTGTTGCTAATGTTACTTCAACAGCTTAACAGCACGACTGAGAGACTCGATCAAGAATACCGCGATATCAGAACGCAATTGAACGATATCAACACAACATTGTCCACAAAGGTACCAGACAGAACTATTAAATATATATCCTTCAAAATATAATATATTTGATTTATTGACCGGGTGCTAGCTAATTCAATATGTGAACCTTGAGGAAGGGAACCTTTTTCCTAACCTTGTTTTTACTGTTGTTGTTTTTAATCGAAGAGATAACTATATATCTAATGCGAAAACTGCTCCCCCCCCCCCCCCCCCCCCACCCCCCTCCCAGTATTTTGTCGCCGGCACCCATTTACGAGACAAGAACACAACACAATGACCCCAGCCAGCGTTGGACCACTTGATCCGGTGTCTAGGTCACCGCGTCTCCCATACATGTACTTGAACAGGTACAGGTAGAGCATTAAAAACATTAAGGTGAATTGCCCGTCTCTCTTGCAGGTAGAGAATGTAAGTAAGCTCCAGGGCCCAATCGGTCCAGCTGGCTTCAACGGATCTCAAGGTCTGGTCGGTCCAGTTGGTCCAGCCGGACCTCAAGGATTCAATGGAACACAGGGCTCCCAGGGTGTCATAGGACCTCGGGGATTTAACGGCTCACAAGGCGGTCAAGGTCCAAATTTTTCGTGCGAGTACAAGACTGATTCAGCCACGGGATCCCAAAGCCCAGGCGTTTCTCAAGCTGGTATTAGAGTTTTTCTTGTTGAGCCCAATGTAAGTTTTGTTTCGTTTTTTTAGGACCTTTCTGAAAATCACTTTGGTGAGAAATTATCCTGGTTTTAATATCATTATTGATTTTTTGTTGTTTCGCGTATCGTATCATTTTGTTTTATTGTTTTTTTGTTTTGTTTTGTTTTGTTTTGTTTTGTTTTGGTTTGGTTTGGTTTGGTTTGGTTTGGTTTGGTTTGGCTCGGCTCGGCTCGGCTCGGCTCGGCTCGGCTCGGCTCGGCTCGGCTCGGCTCGGCTCGGCTCGGCTCGGCTCGGCTCGGCTCGGCTCGGCTCGGCTCGGCTTGGCTTGGATTTCAGTTAGTTTTACTCCTTTGTGGATTGGAAAACATTATTTTACTAGTAATTTATACCTTATTCGACTAACGGGTCTAGTTCTTCAAATTTTGGTTGTGTGCAATATTATAAATACAAACTGTATATGTTATTGAATTTCATTCATTTGGCTCATGTGAAGTACGGCGTCTGAACTGGGCCTTACATGGTAAATGGACGCGCCATATGTTTACAGCTTTGTTGGTCGCACTTACAAATTTTACAGATGGCCGTAATTTAAATCCTTAGCCACAAAGAGCATTTTTCCATCGCAAAAGCAGTTACAGCTACTAACCTAACAAACAAAGTTTGAAAATAGACAAAGTGATTAGTTTCTAATGAAACTGTGGTGCTGCGTCGGCGGGCAAGTGAAACACTATGTTGATTATCAACTCAGAGTTGATAAAGGTAAATTAACCGCCGTAGCGAATTTCTAAAAGCTGACGTTTCGAGCGTTAGCCCTTCGAGCGTTAGCTCCGACGAAGGGCTAACGCTCGAAACGTCAGCTTTTAGAAATTCGCTACGGCGGTTAATTTACCTTTATCAACTCTGAGTTGATAATCAACATAAAGTTTGAAAATAATCTTTTTAGTGAAATAATGCCGGTAAATATTCAGTCCAGGGAGAAAAAAGTATTTATATATTGCACCTACAAGGGTCAAGAGTTGCAACATTTGTAAAACAAGTACATATATTTGCTTTTACTTCCAGGATAAATCGATAACTGGTGTCACATGCTCAACAGACAATGGGCAACAGTATCTTCTCTCAAGCTTCACAAACCCAGCAAGAAATTACCGTTGTGAATGTAAAGGACATTTTGGCTCTGGCCAAGCAACTGTCACATGCTACATCCATTACTGGGAATGCTCGCTTGTTACTTGACACTATACTTGCAGTCAGGCCTGTTATTGAGCTGATTGCAAAAGTTTAATGTGCCATGTCATCAATGGTGCATCATGAAAAATGTAGCCTAAATAAGCCCTTTGCATAATACGGTCACATGACCTTGTCAATCATAAAAATAGATGGTAGTACAAAATGATTGCCAGAAATGGAAAGAGCATGGTGAAATTAGTACGGTTGCCAATTTTGAGACAGCGTTAAGCGTGAGATTTTATAGTGGTTTGAAAGTTTGAAAAATTTAAAGGATTTGTATGGCTGGATGGCAAGACTTTCCTTAGTGAACTTTTAATTTGAGGTTTCCTTCGATTTGAAGATAATTTTGTACTTAGCTGTATGCATCAGTTACAGAATTACATAACAGCAGTGACTATTCGGTCGGGGGCACAAGTGCAGATTTTGACAAATCTTCATTGAAGCACTCGAACTTTTTCCGATTGTAATTGTCCAATCAAGATTCGAGCACGTACGAGTACTCAATTGTCACGCCAGCATAGTGCAACGAGGATACGTCATGTTGCTTACAACATCGGGACGAGAATTGCGGGCTCAGTACCATCTCGAAGATGGGTGAATTCGCGGTCCACTGGTACTTGTTTTCCCGACTGTATTAGCCCCCCCCCCTCCCGTTCAAAGTTATAGGACGTATGATTCCTTAAAATTGATATAATTATAACAGCTTAGTTAGTGATTCGGAAACAAGGACGTTGGTTCTTTGGCAACACTTCAAAAAACTTGTGCCCATGAGTTAAAAAAAGGCTCAGACGTGTAAAATTGTCATCTCACTGACAGGCAACCAGTTTGCTTGTCTACGTATTGAATGTGATAAAAATGCATGTAGATAAACTCTCTTCTTCAAAGATGGTTCGACTTTATTGAGTATGTGCTTTATGAGTTGCAATGCAACCACAGGTAGCCCAGACAAACTGTTTGACTGTGTCACGGCTATTTTGAATTTTTATAGTGAATGTATGGGATTTACTGAATGGTTCGTAGAATTTCGAATATTCACGTAAACTATGAACAAATACATGCTGAATAAACGTAAATTTACCTTTTCTGTTGTGTACTGTCGTTTTTGTTGCTCAAAACGTCGAATTTAAGCGATTTGAAGGATTTTGTTTTTGTTGTTTACTGTACATGGAAAGTAATTAATATTCCAATATCTCCAAATTCGAACAGCTCCAGCGCCGAGGCGATTTTCGACCAGAAAATCCCATCGCCCGGCTTCCAGGCCAAGTAGCAGAAAAGAGGAAAGATCAACGCATGTGCTCGTACCATTCAAATTCGTCCAAACGGCCCAGAGTTAGCCCTTGAACAAAGACGAGTAACGAAAATTTAAAGGCAGTCTGAATGCGCACCCACGAACCTGATTGGCTTCTGATTGGATACGGGCGACGGGATTTTCGTATTTCTAAAAATAGAAAGACACGAGAAAAGTTCGAGTGACGAATATAGTGCATATGGTCGCTCCGGGTGATGAGCTTCTGATTTTGGAGATTTTCTGACATTTTTAAAACTCTTGAGACCCAAGATGAAGGATTTTTGTTGATATATGACGTCATTTTGAGGCGAAATGGCGTCATAATTGATATTTGGCCGCCACTAAAGTGAACGTTTTTGGCTCACACTCCATAGTTTCATTGGGAACAAGTTCCGTCTTTGGCAAATCTTCGTTCAAGCACTCGAAGAGTTTCCGAATCATTCTATCCAATCAAAAACAAGCACGAGCACTCACGACTACTCTGAGCAATCGTGTTAGTACATACGTCATGTTGCACAGCAACTCCGGGCAAGAAAACCGCGGACTCAGTCCCGTCTCGGAGGCGGGATTTCGACATCAACTTACATGTAACAAATTGTACAAAAGTGAAAACGATGCGAAATAAATATGAAAAGGAAACATTGTGGACGAAAATATTTTGCAACGTTTAAACCCGAGGGAATCCGCAGACTACTTTGACAATGTTATGACGAAATTCATGATCAATAACAGGACAGACGCATTAAAAACTGACGTCCATTTTTTTTGTTTTACAATCACTGACAACACGCCAAGACGATCAAGCATAGACTTCAGACGAGAGGAAAAACTGAATTTGTTTTAGCCGAAACGATTCCGAAAATCACAATTACGTGAGCTACAAACTACGTAAAATAACTCGAGAATGAATTTATTAGACATATTTTCTGAAACTAACCAGTTTATTCCATTCAGAAATTATTTTAAACCCGCTGAAATTTCCCCAAGCCGTCCACTCTTATCAGTTGTTTTGAAGTTACACGCGGCAAAATAAACAGATTCCATTCCAGTCAATTTCAGCGTACAAAACCTAAAAAATCAAACCTACAACTTCCTGCGCGTTGATCAAAGTCGTGATCGTGTCGTAAGCATGTCTCATGCGACGGAACGTATCAATAACGCGAACTCCGCCGAGGGTGGAAGCGCAATAATTGAATCTCCTTTATTCATTATTCCTTTCATTTTTTTCCGAGTTATTCATTATTCATTTTTAAATTTTGCTCGATATTCATCATTCCGCATTCGATATTGTTGGGCAACTTCTAAGTTCAATGCTAGTGAAATAGAAAATAATTCAAACGCTTCACTTCTACTAACCCTATTCTGCCTGGGCTTTTTTTCGTTCCTGAGCCTGGGGGGGGGGGGGGGCAGATAGTGCCCCCCCACCCCCCTATGTATCTCGAAAAGTATTGACGCTATGAAAATGAAACTTACATGGTGTGTAAAGCATCCAAAAATCTTCATTTTAGTGGCAGTCACGTGTCAATTATGACGTCATACACGCCATAATGACGTCATACGTTAAAAACATCCGCCATCTTGGATCCTAAATATTTCTAAATTGTTCAGAAATGTCAGAAAATCTCCAAATTGGTTTTGAAAAAATCAAGAAAAATATAAAGATGCTAAAAACGGCAAAGATTTTGGGAAGATTTCATCGTGAAAAGCAAAAATTTTATGAAAACTGAAAATTAATCTAAAAAACAACAAATTTGGGTAAAACGATCTGTATCTCGAAAGCTATTTGTGCTATAAAAATAAAACTTATGTGGTGTATAAAGCATGCAAACATGTTCATTTTAGTGAAAATCACGAATCAATAGTGATATCATATCCCGCCAAAATAACGTCATACTTTAAAAATGTCCGCCATCTTGGATCCGCCATCTTGGATTTTTAAATTGTTCAGAAATGTCAGAAAATCACCAAATTTGATTTGAAAACATCGAAAACAATATAAGGATGCAACAATTGCAAAGATCGTGGAGGAAACTATTCGTAGAAAGCAGAAATCTCATAAAAACTGAAAATTAAGCTGAAAATACCAAATTTGGCTAAAACGGCCTGTCAAAACTTGGTTGCCATGGAAACATCAAGTCACGTGATCAAAATATTGACACACCAAAATGTTACCAGATAATTTTATGAAAAGTCATAAAGTTTGGCTATGATTGCTTGAATGCTCTTTAAGTACGATAAATTTGAAGTCAGCGCGGGCACTTTCTGCACCACCCCCCCCCCCCCCCCCCCCCCTCCCAGGCAGGATAGGATAGGGTTAAAACCGTCAACGTTGTGGCCATTCTCACACAATGACGCAAAAAAAGACTTTCTCGGCAAATATCTCAAAGTTACAAGCGCACTAAGTGTGAGACAACTAGGGGGGGCCAGAGGGCATCCCCCCGGAAAATTTTGACTTTAACCCTATTCTGCCTGGGGGGGGGGCAGAAAGTGCCCGCGCTGACTTCAAATTTATCGTACTTAAGAGGCTGTCTCTGTCAGATCCTCATAACCAATTTGGGCCACATAACAGATTTCCTTGAAACTTTGCATGCGAGTAACACCTAATGTGGTTAGTTTCAAAATGCATTTCGTTTTGGCTCTAACTTTATTTTGACGGATTTACGAGGGGGTCGGGGTCCGAAATGGTGATTTTTTGGTCTTCAAATTTCCATTTTTTCATAATTTTAACATCCTCTCACTTCCCTTGAAATTCATTGCCAGACATCATCCTGCCGTGTGGTGGTAGGTATATGATCTGTTAATACTATGGTATAATTAAAGTTTCCGTAACATCATTTCAACTAGTTAAATTTTAACTTTTGTGGTACCTTCATTGACAGCTTATACGAAAAGGTTAAAAGTGGGTGTACAAAAAATCATATAACTCAAAAGTTAGACTTTGCACAGATGTTCCGTTGTATTTGTGGAGAGATAAAGACTTGATCTTCAATGCTATTAAATAAAATTTTCCGGCCAGCAGGTATTGTCGCCTAGAGGTCATTGTGAACTGTATCAGTATTTCAAAATTTTCTAATTAATCGGCGAAAAGAAGGTCAAACATACGCGTGAAATTTTGATCCAAATAATGTTCTTTTCCATCATAATCACGTATGAATAGTTTCTAAACACGTTTTACTGCTTTACTTTAGCAGTACTCATCCAAATAAAGCTGGAAAAAATCATAAAATGACCTCATTATTTATGCATATTGATGCTCAAAATGCAAGTAGCTGTCAAATTTACTCCACTTAATGTCCCAGTTCCGCTTAAATATTGTTTGTGATTAGAGTAAGCATGAACAAATAACAACAGACACAAGTTTGGCATAATGGGGGGACACCGCTCAGCGATTGGCGTGACAGACGACTTCCATTTAATTTCGTGACCTTTTAACGGCCTCACTTCTCACGGCACTACGAGCTGCAATACGCAACAACGCGCCAACGAGGCAGGTCTAAACGCTGCGCTACGAGCTGAAACCTAAGGCCAGCAACGCGCAAATATCTTATATACTGAACGACCCATGAAGCCTCACTTATCTCCTCAGCGGTGCTGGATCGGACAAGACTATTGGCAGGTCGGAAATGCAAAACACAATCAAACTCACATGGCAAAGAATGAGGGACACGCACGCGCGGGCTCTGGGAACTAGATTGTAAATAAACGGTAAAAAACATGTCGGACTGAATAGAGAAGCTTGTATGAAATTAAATAAATATTTTGACTTACCGCTTTATGTTCCCTTCTTTTCCACCTGTATCAATCGGATTCTGGCATTTGACACCGATGACCGTTTTCTGACACAAAAATCACCATTTTTGAAGGCTTATTCTCCACGGTAAATGCGTTTGAAGTTATGGATCTTTTCCTGACTACCAACAGTATGAAAGAATAGCAATTCCGGTCAAATCACTGAAATCATCTTCGCAAAATGGATCGCAGTAATCCACAGCGCTTGAAAATTCACCCGTATCAATCGAAAGTATTACTAGTAAACAATGTCATCCACGTTGATTAAAACGATTTTCCATGAAATGTTGGATCCACCACGGTAAATTGCTTTGAAGTTTGGCTTTTTTCCAGTTCCATGTCCTAAGAACAAGCGCGGAGAAAGGCGTTTTTGCCACCTTAAGTGTAGTCTTTTCTCTCACATCTGTAGGTTTCGTGAAAAACATTCGCCATATTGATCTCATTTCACTTGGTAACCTCCCTTCTTTTCCCCAGGACTTTTTTGAATAAAGTTTTCCGAGTAAGACTGAGAATGAAAGGAAAATTCTGCGGGAAATACAAAATACATAATTTCGGGATGGTCCGTACGATCGAGTTAACGGAGTTCATGTAGTCATTTTCACTATAAATAACAAATTATAACAGTCAAATGATATTGTAAACGACAGACGAAAAATAATTAAGCTGTGAATAGCTTGCCGGCCTGAGAGAATCACGCTTTTGGCCGCCATAGTACTCATATTTGCCGCGCGCCATATTGGTTTCTTTGTTATTATGGAGGAAGCCGCGTACCGCTGCGCGGGCTCAAATGTCCCTCATTCTTTGCCATGAACAGTAAAACAAAGCTTGGGGAAGTCGCTGCGCAGACTTAACCAAAACCAATCGTGAGAGATGACGCGGGTTTTATTTAATTAATGAACGCAAGCTCCTCCTCAAATAAGGGAGGGAGGGAGGGAATTTTTAACGCAGATTACAGTAAGTTACTAGCAATAGCCGAGATAACTAGAGAATATGACTTTGGACCTTGAACAGTGCTTTTTATAGCTAGACAGAGTTTGTGGCCTAGGCCAATGGAGTGTGTTGTTCCATAACACAACTCGACACTACGTAATGTTCACGGGGACATGAATGTAGCTTTTACTAAAGTAACCATTCACGAAGCCCGATCGAAAGTATAACTAGACATCATTGCAACATAGTAAAATAAAGGTTATTCAAGGCTACTAAACAAAGAATATAATAATATGTTCATACCATGCGTTACACTACAAGTCGCCAGACTGTGTTGCGACATTGACAACTGATACCTCACGGAAGGTCACGGAATACTAGAGCGTCACGCTCCATTAACTGCGTTTTACATCTGGCTATGTAAAACTTTATAAACAGCCGATCAAATTTCTTGATATACAGATAGTTTAGCTTACTTATTCGATGGGGGAAAACAGTAATCCAAAAACAAGACAAAACAAGGTATAGATGGTATATTGTAACAAATTTAGACAGTCAAACAAATCTGAAGAAACTTACCCTTGATGACCTTGAAATTGACAACTCGCATGTTGGCATATTTGCCTAAGTATGTATAGCAGATTTCGCAGACAGTTTCGTTGAGATTAGATTACAGTTATAATTGTTTGTTACAATTAGATCTATAATGATTAAAATTCACATAAAAATTGAAGCAATTACCTTTGTGATTGCGTGAACATTCTTCGCACACAGGACATTAATTCCTACTTGCCGTGACAAGAATCACACTGTTATTCAACAAGGTAACCGCTGACCAGTTAAACACCGACAATGTTCCCGAGACTAGGCTTGTCGATTGTAAAGATGATATCAATGGCCATTGCTGTCACCAGGTGTTGTAATCTGTGACATGGCGAGGTGGATACAGAAACTTTACGGTTGCAATGTACAGATGGGAAGTAAGAGGAATTCTCAATTAGGGGGAGGGGGGCGAGTAATTGAATAATAAAGTGACCAAATTACCCCCAAATAATAACATATACCTTTACTATAAGCCCTGCTCATATTTATGTACAGAAGGATTTTTTGGTTTTGCTTCACGAGAAGAATATTATAGGAACTAATTATGCGTTTCAAAAATGATTTGGTTACATTTTTAAAAGTGTTTGGGCTTATATTCATTAGGGGAGGGATCTGAAGGTTTTTCCATTGTAGTTAATTCTGATTTGGGGCGATTATTTTCGGTAGGGGCGCTTATTTTCGGTAGGGGGTGCTTATTTTCGGGATGGGTGGGGCTTACTATCGGTATATCACGGAACTGTGATGTACCGCATTTAAAATCATAAAATGCCTGCCAAAAATGCCTCAGATTATTCGAGAAAAGGTATACAGGCCAAAATGGCTAAATCACCAATTAGACACCACCAACGTTATCATGTCTCCCCATCACTGTTTCCTACCGAAAATAAGCGCCCCAAATCAGAATTAACTACAATTGAAAAACCCTCACATCCCTCCCCCAACGAATATAAGCCCAAACACTTTAAAAAAAATCATCCGGCCTTCAAAATGTAACCAAATCATTTTTGAAACGCATAATTCGTTCCTATAATATTCTTCTCATGAAGCAAAACCAAAAAATCCTTCTGTACATAAATATGAGCAGGGCTTATAGTAAAGGTATATGTTATTATTTGGGGGTTAATTTTGGTCACTTTATTATTCAATTACTCGCCACCCCTCCCCCTCCCCCCTTTGGGAATTCCTCTTACTTCCCATCTGAACATTGCAACCGTAAAGTTTCTGTATCCACCTTGCCATGTCACAGATTACAACACCTGGTGACAGCAATGGCCATTGATATCATATTTACAATCGACAAGCCTAGTAAACTAGACATTCCACGGGATTCCTAACCTGCGATCAGGCGTTCTTTTCACGGCAAGTGGGAATTAACGTCCCTTGTGCGAAGAATGTTCACGCAATCACAAAGGTAATTGCTTCATTTTTTATGTGAATTTTAATCATTATAGATCTAATTGTAACAGCAATTATAACTGTAATCTAATCTCAAGGAAACTGTCTGCGAAATCAGCTATACATACTTAGGCAAATATGCCAACATGCGAGTTGTCGATTTCAAGGTCATCAAGGGTAAGTTTCTTCAGATTTGTTTGACTGTCTAAATTTGTTACAATATACCATCTATACCTTGTTTTGTCTTGTTCTTGGATTACTGTTTTCCCCCATGGAATAAGTAAGCTAAACTATCTGTATATCAAGAAATTTGATCGGCTGTTTAGTAGAGTAAATTTGACAGCTACTTGTGTTTTGAGCATCAATATGCATAAATAATGAGGTCATTTTATGATTTTTTCCAGCTTTATTTGGATGAGTATTGCTAAAGTAAAGCAGTAAAACGTGTTTAGAAACTATTCATACGTGATTATGACGGAAAAGAACATTATTTGGATCAAAATTTCACGCGTATGTTTGACCTTCTTTTCGCCGATTAATTAGAAAATTTTGAAATACTGATAGTTCACGATGACCTTTAGGCGGTAATACCTGCTGGCCGGAAAATTTTATTTAATAGCATTGAAGATCAAGTCTTTATCTCTCCACAAATGCAACAAAACATCTGTGCAAAGTCTAACTTTTGAGTTATATGATTTTTTGTACACCCACTTTTAACCTTTTCGGATAACCTGTCAATGGAGGTAACATAAAAGTTAAAATTTAACTAGTTGAAATGATGTTACGGAAACTTTAATGATACCATAGTATTAACAGATCATATACCTACCATCACACGGCAGGATGATGTCTTCCAATGAATTTCAAGGGAAGTGAGAGGATGTTAAAATTATGAAAAAATGGAAATTTGAAGACCAAAAAATCACCATTTCGGACCCCCACGGGACCCCCCTCGTAAATCCGTCAAAATAAAGTTAGAGCCAAAACGAAATGCATTTTGAAACTAACCACATTAGGTGTTACTCGCATGCAAAGTTTTCAAGGAAATCTGTTATGTGGCCCAAATTGGTATGAGGATCAGACAGCCTCTTAAAGAGCATTCAAGCAATCATAGCCAAACTTTATGACTTTTCCTAAAAATTACCTGGGAACATTTTGGTGTGCCAATTTTTTGATCACGTGACTTGATGTTTCCATGGCAACCAAGTTTTGACAGGCCGTTTTAGCCAAATTTGGTATTTTCAGTTTAAATTTCTCTTTTCATGAGATTTTCGCTTTTTAGGAAGAGTTTCTTCCAAAATCTTTGCAATTTTTGCATCCTTATATTGTTTTCGATTTTTTCAAATCAAATTTGGTGATTTTCTGACATTTCTGAACAATTGAAAAATCCAAGATGGCGGATTCAAGATGGCGGACAGGTTTAAAGTATGACGTTATTTCGGCGTGATATGATATCATAATTGATTCGCAATTGCCACTAAAATAAACATGTTTGAATGCTCTATTCACCACATAAGTTTCATTTTTATAGCACAAATGCTTTTCGAGATACAGATCGTTTTACCCAAATTTGTTGATTTTTTAGCTTAATTTCAGTTTTCATAAAATTTTTGCTTTTCACGATGAAATCTTCCCAAAATCTTTGCCGTTTTAGCATCTTTATATTTTTCTTGATTTTTTCAAAGCAAATTTGGAGATTTTCTGACATTTCTGAACAATTTAGAAATCCAAGATTTAGGATCCAAGATGGCGGATTTTTTTAACGTATGACGTCATTATGGCGTGTATGACGTCATAATTGACGCGTGGCTGCCACTAAAATAAAGATTTTTGGATGCTTTACACACCATGTAAGTTTCTTTTTCATAGCGTCAAAAAAGCCCAGGCAGAATAGGGTTAAATAGCCCTTTTCACGGTTAACCTGAAATATTTGCATAACAATACAGCTAATTATAGAAGCGAGGCAATTTCGGGCACAAGTTGTAAAACATCGTGATTTTCTTGAGCTCCTTAAACTATGTTAGCATAAAAATAGTTTTAAAATAGAGAATAACTAAATATGCAACTATTTTAGTTAATGTTTGCCGTAAAGATCGTAATCCGATCTCCCTGTTGCTTATGCGAGTCTACTCTTTATCAATAGAGAAAAAGTCGTTTTACAATTTTGTTTCTAAAAACAACGTAAACTAAAATAATTGTAGTTCTTCTACATTTTAAAACTGTTTTCATACTAAAAGAGTTTAAGGAGTTCAAGAAAAACACGATGTTTTGCAGCTTGTGCCCGAAATTGTCTCGCTTCTATGTTCAAGTGTATTGTTATGCAAATATCGCAAGTTAACCGTGAAAAGGGCTATTCCTCTGAAATGGCTAGAAAAGCATGTAAAATTAACAAGCGTGGTGCAAATTACAATGATTTCATAGACGAACCTGACGTTAAAAACAATGGTAATAAACAAAGGACGCACCAATCATGAGAAATTCCCTGGCAAAGTGTTCTTGTCAGGGTATCATATCTGATTGAAGGCAGATAACCCAGACTAAGTTGATTGATTACATATCACTACTCTGGCCGACTTTGTACGAAGTCACAAAGACCGACAAAGAGTCGAAAAAAGTGACGATTGCAAGATAAAAACTCAAGCTTGATCGAATCTCCAAACGATTTTTTTTTTATTAATAAAAATCGGACGCGTTTATATTCATAAAATATTATTTTATGGAAACCGTCTATTTCTTTATTCCGAATGTTCAAAACCTAAATATTCCTTATTCATTTTCTTTTTTAAGCCGTTATTCATTGTTCATTATTCCGCTTCCAACCCCGGAAATGAACCACAACAGATTCTCCACAATACCACATTTGAGATGCTTTTATTTCATTACATAATCGAGTAATGTTATCGTATATACAGGAATAAACATCATAACATCGATGTAATAAAGCGGACAATTCTTGTATCAATAACATATTATACATACATAGGACCATTGTTAATAATCCTCTCTTGTTTAACGTAATTCGATTAGCTATAATAAAAACAACGCCACAATTTTAGCGACTCCTTTTCTTTTTCGCTGATTAATTACGACAAAATGAATAAATTACGTTAATGATGAAATATTAGCTAAGCTACATAACAATTAGGGGTTCTCTGAACACCTTGGGGGTTACCCTTTCTTACAGGTAATACTGTTGCTATGGTAACCTGTCATAAATTGTTCACTGATTATTGAGCATTCACTTGGTATCATTATTTTAACATCAAATGCTATGGGGTGGTAGTTTTTCAATCCATAAAACGCAAGAACTTTAAGCCGTTATAAGCCACCGTTTTTAAAAATGACTAACGCTTCTAGATTAGACTTGCATAGTTTCCTCAATCCACTCACTACACCTGACTGCAGGTAAGGTATTAAGTAGTCAGCGGACATTCCCAGTAATGCATGATGCATTGCACACTTTGCAGACCAGAGCCATAATGTCCATAACATTTACAAGTGTAAAATAATTGACCGTTGGCAGGGTTTATTTGGGTTTTAAGAAGAAGCTGTTGAGTGATGATATCTGATGAGCATGTGACACCAACTATCCTTTTATCCTGCAATGAAAAGTACATATTCGATATATTAAAAATAGGCCATTTCCGAGTTGCCTTTTGCCTCCGTTTCAAAATGAGTCCTGGTGCACAACCTTTCATATGGAAATGAGTTTGATTTGCAAGACAATGAAAACTCATTTCCATTGTGCACCAGGTGACTCGTTTTGAAACAGAGGCAAAAGGCAACTCGTAAATGGCCTATTATGATATGATTCCAAAGCTAAGAGAAAATTGTATTCATGTGTTGAGACGGCTAAAGGAGGAACAAAATACAAAATAAAATATCATAAATTACTTTTGTTTATTATTCCACTATTACGTCATTTCACCATATAAGGTCAAGAGAACACGCAAAACATGAGACCGTATTGACCAATTGAACAGAGCGAATACGGAAAATAGGATAATAGTCGGGAAATTTTGCAGTAGAATAATAAATCCCTTATTCGATAGTTTTAACATATAATACGAGCAGACATTTTGCTCATTACTCGCATTTCGCAAAATATCCGCGCGTATTATATGTTAGGGACTGCAATAATTATCAGGAGTGGGGGGGGGGGGGGGGGGGGGGGGTTGGAAAATGGGCTTCATGTAGGAAAATATTAGGTAATACCCTCCTCCTAAAGGAGTGAATTTAGTTATTGCCCTCCCTCTAATCAGTCAGAAATTATGAGCTCCTACTACATGTTTAATTGTTGGACATCCGCGTCTGGAACAAACATCACCTCCGTAGCAATGTACAACAGAGCCATAGCAGAAAGAAAAGAGCATGTGTGTTAATTTTAAGTCCGGAAAATATTTCGGTCCCCACCTTATAAATAGGTATGGATTCGCCAATGTAATATGTACATAAAACACATTTCATAGCCGGAAAACTAAGCTTACTTGTTCTCTTTTCTTTTGGGACAGAATTAATAGGTTTGATGAGAGTTTCAGTCGCCGGGGAATCCTTTGCTTCCTGAATTTCTTGATCGCCACATGGCGGGTCTCGAGAATGTTGAATTCTGTAGATCAACCATCAGAACACAACAAAAACATATTCAGATTTCCATGCATCTAAAGTTTTAGTTCTCTACTTGTACATCGCGTATAAACTTCCGAACAGATTCTGATGCAACCGCAATTTTACTGACATACGGCACTTATACATACACCACCGTACCCCCGGTGTGGAACACTGATAAAAAGTTGCCTCCCCCGGATGGCGGCCATATTGGGTGTGGTATCTGGCAGAGGCTCCCGCCGTCGCTCTCTTCGGGTTTCTCGCGCCTGCACTCACTTCGTTCAGCTGATTCTCCCATGAGCCTCTGCGGAGGAGAGAGCACTTGGATCAGAAAACATCGAATAAACTTACACTCGGTTTCGCCCAAGATAACCTTAACTGAAGCTGCAGGACTAAGGCTTGTAACTGGACATTGGGATCCCGTCTGCGTACTAGTCTTGTGTATGCACTGAGAAAAGTCCCCTCCTCCTTGGGGTCCCTGTGGTCCGGTTGCACCTTGAGCGCCTTGTGAGCCGTTAAACCCCTGAGGTCCTGTAATACCATGGGTACCCTGTGTCCCGTTGAATCCTTGAGGTCCAGCTGGACCAACTGGACCAATCAGACCTTGAGATCCGTTGAAGCCTGGTGGACCGATTGGACCCTGGAGCTTACTCACATTCTCAACCTACAAGAAATATAGTTCAAAAAACTCATTAATAATTCATAAATCATAACTGGTCTGAATTAGCATAGATTTTTTTTCGATTTTATTTCTCTGCTTGCTTTTTGCTTCAATTGAGAGGATATATCAAACACTTGAGACAGCGTTTCATCCCATTTCCAAACACCTCTAATACTCTGCTACGCGTCGTATTTTCAACTCGTTTTCTGTGTTTGGAAATCGGATGAAACAAATGTCTCATATGTGTTTGATACATTACATCATATACCCAAAATAATGAGTCTTAATGCGTTATATTGTGCTAACAATTGACATTAAATTTATTTTCGTCACTCAAAGTTACCTTGTTAACTCTACCTAAGTTAACACTTGATTGATTTATATGTTGTGGCCCAGTACCTTTATGGAAAGAGTTTTGTTAATTTCGTCTAAAAGTGATCTTATTGCGATGTCTTCTTGATCAAGTCTCTCCGTTGCGTTTTTTAGCTGTTTGGAAAAAAATAAAAAAATCGTTAGTTCATGTGTTTATTTTCAAACGAAATACTCCAAAGAGAACAATAGCAGAACCGATATCCCTTATTAATTTTTCTTACTTTTTCTAGAAGTTTTTGGCTAACTGTCTTGCGTAAAACGAATCATGAAACCCACGTTATACCTATACCATCTTCTCGTTGGTCTGTTTACTGAAAGCGTTGATCTTCCGATTGGCAGTTCGAGAGTTCGATCCCATCAAATGTCATTGCGTTGTATTCTTATGCAAGAAACTTAGCCACAAGCTTTCCTCCGTCCAGGTGTACAAATTGTGCAATACTTTGTTGTTGTTGCATCCAGAAAGAGGAGTTCAACGTAGGCCACTTGGCTTTTGTATTTACTTATTTAATCCCTGACGGACTAACGGATTCAATTTGCCTTCACACCGGCCCCTCGTAAATTGGTTAACTGGTCAATCGTATACATGATAATTTTTCATTGTTTAGTCTTAAGCGAACTTCTATATGTCAGAATAGGCCAATTTCGATATATCAAAATTATAACTTGGCTCCGAGGCTTAGGAGAATAAAAAGAATCAAATCACATCGAGATCGAGATCGAGATCGAGATCGAGATCGAGATCGAGCGATAATAAGTTGTAGAGGTATTTGGCGGTAATATACCGGCTCGTAATATTTCAGAATTGTCCAAAATATCACTCGCTACTTGGATTCACAGATGTCGTTGAAGCTTCGTTTTGAAATCTTTAAGCAATGGAGTGCTTTTTGCAGCTCAGTTACACCACACAAAAGTGTTTTGTTTTCCATATTTGTAGGTTTTTGTACATGACAGAAACGTAATATCTATCTTTAAGTTACAAACCGTGCACTAGATAACTTTACCTCCTTGTTGGTGTTAGAGATAGTCAAAGATAGCTCATCTTTTGTCAAGTTTACATTTCCCTCTAAGCTTGTGAGACCGCTAAAAACCTGTGATGAAAGACATAAACGAAACGCCACAGCTACTTTGAACAACACGAAAAAAATCAATTTATTGAAAAAATAATAATAATTGTTTTAACGAGCAGGGTCTTAAGGTGGCTTCTGAATTATGCCTAAATAAATAAAAAATAAAACGATGTTAATAATTTAATGAAGTGTATGTCTTGTCAGGAAAGTTAGAAAAAGTTACTATTTTAAAAACATTCTTATTTAATAATTTATTAAAAATTGAAGAGCCGGTAACCAGGATAAAACAAATATTAAAAATTATTTGACAAAGGTATCTGGCTATATGCAACTTGAATTAACAACTTCAAGCTTTCGGCTGTCAGTCGATGTACAGCCTTCAATGACAACGGCCTTGGAGTCCTCAAGTCTGAGAGGTTTAATAAAATATTCTAAATACAAATATTATTAAAGATGGTAGTATAGCAGAACGCCTTTGTTTTAATATGAAGGGTAGTTTTCATGCACTTACCGATACCAAAGAACTCTCAGTGCTGTTCTTAAATGTGTTAAACGTTTTCTCTGTTTGGTTCGCCAACGTATAAGCCATATTTACAGATAAACTGAGTTGGTTTGAAAATGGAAAGAAAACGTATGATTAAGTGAAATTAAAACAAAAAAATCCAATGACCGAACCGGTACGTCTGCCTGTTAATAACCTGCGCTTGCAGCCGATTCCACGATTTAAAGATGCTCCGTTTTATTATATAAACTATTGAAGTATAATGATCTCTCTCACTGAGATAATTCGTATCTTTACGCTGTAAAAGATACGATGGTCGGTCCAAACATCCGCGGTCCCTTCTCGAAATTCTTAGGCAAACGTCGGTAACCTTGGGTAACCTTTTTTCTGCTCCATGAAACAACAGCGTGAAAAAACCGGCTGTTAATCACAGGCGAGGTTATTTAATATCTAGTCACTGATCGAGAAGCAGGTTTCACCTAAAATATATTCTAAAGTGTCCCCGTTGAATCACCAAAATAAGACAGGGACAATCTACATAAATCCCGGGGGTACTCCCTATAATGGACTACACGGGGAGGCTCCGCCCGAAGGGGTAGCTTTTTCAGGCTGGAGGAATATAAAAGGGTAGGGATTTCACGAGTTGGAGTATAGAAAAGGGTAGGGATTTCACGAGTTGGAGTATAGAAAAGGGTAGGGAAAATTAAACTGCCATATAGGTATCTAAAAGGGTCTATCAAAATATCTCGAGCAGACGCACCTAAACGCCCGATTCATCCAATATTTCAAGGGGCTACTCAAGCGAAAAGTTTAGTAAAAAGTCGTAAAAGGGATGCAGTGTTTCAACTACTGTAGGTATGCGAAAGGGGTACCCTATTCATTTTCTATGGAAGGTATATGAAAGAGTTACCTTTTCTGTCAACAATGGTATATAAAAGGGTTTGGACCTCGGGTTGGAGCCTCACCATATAAAACTGTGTTGAGTACCCCCCGGGACATAAATATCAGTGGCGGATCCAGGGGGCGGGTCGGGGGGTCCGGACCCCTAACAGATTTGAGGAGTTTTTTGCTTTCTTCATTATCCATAGCAAAACCATCTCCAGGTTCCACCAAAATGCACTTTTCAGAGCCTGAAATCTCAAAAATTGTCTGGGGGAGGCCTCCAAACCCCTTCAGTACTGCAGTCTAATTCCAAAAATTATCCCTCTACTTCACATTTTCGGGAAAAATCCTGGGACCCCCCCTATCAAAAATTTCTGGATCCGTTTCTGAATATCCTCCATTGAGCGGTATCCGTTTCTATTACTAGCTTCCTATTCACCGTATCTATACTTATAAAATAATAATCTTATCTATTACTGAATCAAATAGTAGCTTTATTCACACCTTGAGGGACAGAGTCGTATTGAGATCGTTTAACAAGCCGTACAGTTTGGTATCTTGTTCAAGACGCTTTGCAGCTGTATCGTTTAACTGAAAAATATAATAAGGATTGTGGCTGACTTGGAAAATTAAATTAAATTGGAAAAACGCACAAATACTGAGTATTACTTGCTTGCTGAATTACAGAAAGGAGTGAGAAAAAAAGGATAGTTTTACGAATAACGCCTTACAAAAAATAAGTCCTCTTTATCGTCTCTTGCTATTGCTTAGCATTTAGAGAAGGACTTTAATCAAGTTTGTTAATTGACTGTTTTAAGCCCATTCGCACCTTGAGGGACAGTGTGGTATTAAGACGAAATCCATTAGAAAATCGAGTAATATTTATGGCCAGTGGACAAAAATCTTGTACTACGACGCCATACGCTTTCACGCTTAAACTAGACATTCACGAGCCATACCTTAACGGTATTTACCAAATAATATAACTCCACAATCCTTAAATTGCTTTCCGCCTTGAGTTTCCTCCCGTGAATGGGTAAGGTCATAAGAGGTGGCAGCCATGTTTCCCAGAAACATGGCTGCCACTTCTTATGACTCAACTCATTCACGGGAGGAAACTCAAGGCGGAAAGCAATTTAAGGATTGTGGAGTTATATTATTTGGTAAATACCGTTAAGGTATGGCTCATGAATGTCTAGTTTAAGCGTGAAAGCGTATAGCGTCGTAGTACAAGATTTTTGTCCACTGGCCATAAATATTACTCGATTTTCTAATGGATTTCGTCTTAACATCGTTCAACAATGTGTTCAGTTTGTTGTCTTGTTCGAGAAGCCTTGAAGCTGTATCGTTCAACTGCAAAATAAAAAAAGCGTCAATGAATACAAATAAAGAAATGATTGGATTTGTCATGCATAGCTCACTCTCTCTGTCAAACGTTCACGGAACAGTGCATTATGGGACGATGTACGGAGGCAATTTCATAGATTGAAAAACGATGACGATATTGATGACAATGACAATGATTATGATCACATGTATGATGACGATGACGTGTAATCTAATTGAACTAATTGAACGGGAAATTATTCGATAATGACAAATATGCTTATAAAGCAAACGTGCTTGTTATACCCACCACGGTATTATTTCATGGCAATATATGAAATAAGGAACAGCAATTAATTTTGTTGGTGCAAATCCTGAAGAAAAGTGCCATCCCTTACTTACCGTGACTAGGGCACTGCATGCATCGACTTTTTTCTCTGTCTGGTTGACCAGTGAGTGAAAGGCTGTTATGGTAGCACCAATCTGTTGTAACTGAAGATAAAAATGGACAAATTATTCAGTCGATGCGATAGGTAAATATCACATTGCATAAGACATGAAAGAAGTGGCATTATACTCCCAGGAAGTTCGATAAAAAGAAAATTAACTTGTCTATCATGCAATTTTATCAGTTCAAAAACTTCGTTAAATCGGGGTATAGTTAATAATTAATTTGGCGTAATGTTAACTGATTAAAGACAAAGAAGATAAAGCCGATTAAATGGCCACGACAATACTATTTTTAGCAATATTTATGACTGTAATGGACTGCTGACAACTTCCTTACATAATTAAAATATTTTACTGTAGTCGATTATTCATCTTCTGTGGCGTGATGACATTTATTCGTTATATCGGGGTAGATTTTACATTCGGGCTTCTAGATTGTGTTCGTTATATCGAGAATTTCGTTAAATCGGGGTTCTTTTCCATACATTTTATTGTAATTCTGGACGGGCTGAATAAATTTGTGCGTTAAATCGGGGACTTCGTTAAATCGAGTTTCGTTAAAATCGGGGTTTCACTGTATGGGAAAGTGTTTTAGTTTTCCTCCGGTGACATCATTTCCTTGTGTAATTTACATGTACCATGCATTTATTACTACTTTCGAATCTGTCCAAAGTCGGCGGTGATGACCCTCTTAATTCAGATTTACAGCTGCTTCGAGAAAAGTTATCGGAAAAAGCGCACGCGACAATCCCGAAGGTAATCTGGGATATGATCAATGTATTTTAATTAATAAGTCAAATAAATCACATCAAACTCGCGATGCCTACTTTTGTTGTTTTCTTATAGCACTCGCAAACATACGTCCATGGCGTCTCTTGCCATTTTCTCAGATTTCCCTGAAATGCTGAAGTCAAGGATATTGTATGGACCTCGATAACCGACACATTAGCCATTATGCCACCTCGTCTCTCAATCGAGTACTTGCTAGTGTAAAATAGTAACGTCAAGGGGTGCAGTTGTTCTTTTTTCTTTGTATTTGTTTTTCTTTTTTTATAAAAGGCATAATGTAGTACATTCTTCTGCACTGAAAGCACTCAAAATTATACCCTGTACTTTTTTATGTGTTACTTATTAGGATAGTATTTGGTTATTTTACTTACCTCTTTTTGTAAATTGTTATTTTTTGTTTCCAGACCTATGAGATTTTTTTTCATCTCTTCAAGTTGACTTGATTTTAACATCTGAAAATCAATAAAACAATCCTGCTTTTATTAATGCGCATTGCGTACAACACGACATATACATACGAATATATTTCAAACGTGTCGATATCGAGAAAATAGAAGGTCTAGAATGCATATACGCCCGTACTGGTTCATATTTTATTTTATAAATTATCGTGTAATAATCATTTTACTACGTCCATTATGCTTAACTCGTTTTTTCGTTTTCTTCTCTGTGTCTGTCTGTTTATTTGTTTGTCTGTTTATTTGTTTGTTTGTTTGTTTGTTTGTTTGTTTTTTCTGTCCATGTTTATTTGTATTTCTATTTGTTTGTTCATTGGTTGGTTCGTTGGTTGGTTCGTTCGTTCGTTGGCAGTTTTGGAGAAGACGCAACACTCCACCGATTTGACCACAGGGTGCACATACAAGCGGAAGCGGTGTGAAGACTATGTGACCGTTTGTTGTTTCGAAATATAAAGAAATGTATGGGAATACCGAAAGGATCGTGAGCCACAAGGACGACAAAACACAACAAGTCAACTGAGGTAAGGTTACGTTTATTTTGAACGTAATTGTAAATTTAACTCGCAATAGTTCGCAATAATATACGACCACTTCGGTATTCTCATACATTTCTTTATATTTCGAAACAACAAACGGTCACAGTATTTACACCGCTTGTATGGGCGCCCTGTGATTTGACAGACAGTTCCTTACCAGTGCCTCGTTAAGACTGGTCGTACTTTCTTCCAGAGATTGCACCCTTGCTATTATCGCGCTGTCTTCAGTTGTGGCGGTCTGCGCTGCAGTAGAAGCTTAAAAAACAATTAATCCAGTTACGTGCAGCCATGAGTCACTTGTTGTGTCGACGAAGACCGGACTCGAGAGAGCGGCGGAAATCGAGCCTAGAACATAGGTTGAAAACAACAGACTCATTGATGCGTGCATGAACGTGCTGAGGAAAGATAAGACGGAACAAAAACAACAGTGACGTTAGACTATGTGTTGACATAAGATACTAGAAATGCGGTTTCTCTGTGAAGGAAACAAAGATGTAAGTAATTAAGTTGCGTCTTTATTGATAAAAAGATAAAATTAAGTTGTACCAGTACACATGGCTGTTCTGTGACTTATTTGCTGCCATGTGAGGGAGTCTGAAACGACCGAGCAACTTCTAATCTGTATAAGTGTATAGTGGGGGAAAATCGCGTGACATTATAGCAGGAAGCAAGATGAGAACTGTTCTTTGATGGATTCTTGTGTAATAATTCGTCGTCTAGCTATTTATAATATGTCAATAATTTCGCGGCGTGTAATTACAGATATAAAGGGGGTTTTTTTTGGCAGGTTTTTTTTCGGTTTCTTACGTTTCTCACTTTCGTGAAGTCAACTAATCCCTTTTTTTTTACTGTGATTGAAACGCCTCGTATGTACAGTGGAACCCGGATAAGACGGACACCAAGGGGACACGCAATTTTCAATTGTCCGTATTAAGCAACGTCTAATGACTGCAGTAAAAGGCCAAGGAAGTGAAACTTTTGTGTTACGCCTGCCACGCAGGCTACTTTTGTGTGAGCATAGTGAGCAGAGAAACGTTAGGTCTACAAGGGTCAAACACCGGAAGAAAGACAGTTGTCAAACATGTCATGACAAATGAAAATATACAGTGCACAGATAAGCGAGGTTTAACTTTGTATGAGAGCGAAAAAGTGTCCGTTGTCCGTATTAGCGGGCTAATGTAAGATAAAATATATGAGCTTTTCGTCGGGACAAAACAAAACTGTCCGTGAAAGCGGGCATCCGTATTAAGCGGGTGTGCGAAAGGGGAGAGGATTGCGTGTACTAACTTTCGAGTGTCTCCCGAGTTTGTAGGGGGGTCCCGCCGGACAATTTTGATATTTCACATTTCGTGCGTTTTGATATGAAACCAGGCAGCAAAAAGCGAACGTATAAACATAAAAATTTCTTGTACTTTTAAAATTCAAAATGGATTTTTGACAAACAAGAAACTTTATGTGACATGTAATTTACAATTTACGGACAAAGGTATCTATCGATTCTTGGTTTTCACGTGACGTCATCAAATTCTAAAATTCAAAACCGCGAGGCCTACAGAATTTTTACCTTCATTCAAGAAAAGATTACCTAAGGGACTGTGCAATAATTATCAGGAGGGGGGGGGGGGGGGGGATGGGCTTCATGTAGCCAAATATTAGGTAATACCCCCCCCCCCTCCTAAAGGAGTGAATTTAGTTATTGGCCCCCCCTCTAATCAGTCAGAAATTATGTATGACCCCCCCCCCCCCCCCCCCCCCCCCCTCACAGTATACACACACCTTTATACAAGTACGCTACATTTTCTCTACACGCACCTGTGGATTAAAATCTTTTAACAGAAAGAAGAGCTCCTACTGCATGTTTAATTGTTGGACATCCGCGTCTGGAACAAACATCACCTCCGTAGCAATGTTCAACAGAAACCACAGCAGAAGGAAAAGAGCATGTGTGTTATTTTAAGGTCCGGTGAAGGCTAGCGGAAAATTTTTCGGTCCCCACCTTATAAATAGGTATGGATTCGCCAATGTAATATGTACTTGAAATAAAATGTTAAGCCCCCCTCTCTTGAGTGACTTATTTTACCTAGAGCCCCCCTCTACTTGCTTTGATTTTACTTTATGCCCCCCCCCCCCCCCCCCCTCCTCTCTGGTTTTCCAAAAATTAAATGTGTCACCCAGCAAATCTACAAATGGCGCACCTTCGATGTTATCTTCGTTGATTCAGGCTTCATTTCCAGACTACACCAGTTAGCGAATTAGAGCTTTTAATTCACTTTATTTTCAGCCGTCGGTCCACGGACGCACCTGTCGCACCCCTCGCCCTACGGGCCTGGTTATTTTAGTGTGGTAAGCCAAAGCAAGGGATGTTGCCTGTAACAAAGAAAAAATTACGAAACCAACAAAGTTGCTGCACTACTCAACGGCGACGACTCGGAGAACGAAGTCCTGACCTATATTATCAATTGAGAGGTCTTGGTCTCTCTGCAAATAAAAGTTGTGGAAATAAACTAAATATAAAATGTAACGTAATAAATAAATCTAGTCATGCACGTGGCAAACATGTAGCGGGTTTGCGTGACGAATTCAAATTCAAAGTTTGTGCTTGTTTCATGTAATTGTTCATGCATTATTACATTTACACTGATGTATCTAAAACTATTATAGCAACAACCTGTAGTTTGTTTTTAATTCACGGAAATCAAAACAATAATGTCGTCACTTTCTATACTTGCAATACTTGCAATTAAAAGACTAAAGACTGGTAACCAAGTACCCAGGTGTTCCCCTCCCGCTTACTCGATTTGGCACGAAATGACTTCCTGAGATAGGAAGGGCCGGCACACAAACCCGCTCCCAGGTGAACGTACGTACCCCTCTCCAGAGAGAGAAAGAGAATGTCTAGGAACAGTCCTGCTAGGAACTAGGCTGAAGAAATTACCAGGTTTAAGAGGCTGTCTCTGTTAAAACCGACCAGTCGATTTTTCTTCGAAATTTGGATTTTTCTCATATGCTGGGATTTTGAAGCCTTTACCAAAGTAATCACTAAAATGAGTTTTATTTGATCAAAAATTCTAACTGGAGTTATTTATGATCGATCAAAGTTTGGGCCGGTTGGCACTAATTTCGGGGCCCCCGGAACTTCAAAAATGACGCATATTGCCGTCACCGTGAAAAAAAAAATATTCGTCCTAAAGATCCAATTCTTGTTTAATCTATAGATATATCATAGAATTTTGTTCAGACTGTTGCAATTATAACTAAATATTAAGTAAACTAACCTCAATTTCCAAAGTTTTATTGATTTCCATGAAGACTAATCCTTTTAAAACAGTAAAGCGTGTAGCCCAAATACAGTTGTAAACAAGTCCATCTTCCGTTCATCCATATTCCTATTTCCCATCGTAATCATTCCATTGCGAGACTGCATCTTATGTTTTAGTATCGACTTGTTAATTTTTCACGGCATTTCCGAGAATCCACCTTACTGATTGAAATCGCGAGAGTCCCTAACCCGTTTACTCGGCTCATGGGCTACATGTATGCGCATTCTCTGAGTAAAAAATGCAGTACACAAAATGAGCACGCGTCGCGGGCCTATTTTTTAGATTGTAGTAAAATAAATATTTTGTTCAAGTTATCTGCGAATTTATCTTGTTTTTAGCTTGCGTTACGGTACAATGTGCACACGAAGCTTTTTAATGTCCAAATTACATGCAAATTGACCCTATATTTCGGTGAACTTGTAACAGCATATTGTGCCATGGGAGTTAACAGATTAAGGACTCTTAAATTGGCCAATTAAAATACTTAAATCGCCTGATTTAAGGATGTTACATAGGCCGAATAGACCCCTTAATCAGCAGATTTTGATGTCACATCGGCCGATATAGGGTTGTTAAATTGGATGATTTAAGGATGTTAAATCAGCCGATTTAAGAATGTTAAATCGGCCGATATAAGGCTGTTAAATCGGCCGATATAAGGCTGTTAAATCGGCCGATTTAAGGATGTTAAATCGGCCGTTATAAGGCTGTTAAATCGGCCGATTAAGGATGTTAAATCGGCCGTTATAAGGCTGTTAAATCGGCCGATATAAGGATGTTAAATCGGCCGATTTAAGGCTGTTAAATCGGCCGATATAAGGATGTTAAATCGGCCGATATAAGGCTGTTAAATCGGCCGATTTAAGGTTGTTAAATCGGCCGATTTAAGGCTGTTAAATCGGCCGATTTAAGGCTGTTAAATCGGCCAATTTGAGGTTGTTAAATCGGCCGATATAAGGTTGTTAAATCGGCCGATTTAAGGCTGTTAAATCGGCCGATTTAAGGCTGTTAAATCGGCCGATTTAAGGTTGTTAAATCGGCCGATTTAAGGCTGTTAAATCGGCCGATTTAAGGCTGTTAAATCGGCCGATTTGAGGTTGTTAAATCGGCCGATTTAAGGTTGTTAAATCGGGCCGATTTAAGGCTGTTAAATCGGCCGATTTAAGGTTGTTAAATCGGCCGATTTAAGGTTGTTAAATCGGCCGATTTAAGGCTGTTAAATCGGCCGATTTAAGGCTGTTAAATCGGCCGATTTGAGGTTGTTAAATCGGCCGATATAAGGTTGTTAAATCGGCCGATATAAGGCTGTTAAATCGGCCGATATAAGGCTGTTAAATCGGCTGATATAAGGATGTTAAATCGGCCGATTTAAGGTTGTTAAATCAGCCGATTTAAGGTTGTTAAATCGGCCGATACAAGGCTGTTAAATCGGCCGATTTAAGGATGTTACATCGGCCGATTTAAGGTTGTTAAATCGGCCGATATAAGAACTCTATTTTAAATAACTAACTTTTATTTTTCTAATTATTTTTAATACTGTGTGTGTTACATAACACAATTTTTATGATGTGAGTTATATAAGGAGGTTTTGGTAATTATATTTGGTTATTTTTATATAGGGGTATTTGCACAGAAGCTGATATTGATCCGATTGTTTCCAGTTTTTGAGACAAAAATCACCTAAATCAGTTTAACCTAGCCTCTTTAATTAATGCCAATACATGGCTGCTCCTGCTATACACAATTGGGGTTATTAGCTTCTATTAATTTCCATTAAAAAGGCTAACTGGCGTTGGTGTAGTGACTGATGCAGTGGTCGTTTCAGGCTCAGTTGCTAAAAGAAATATACATTGATATGTTTGGTAGATGAAATAAAGAAATACATTTACGTCTTGGAAGGTGTGTAAGGAGATGTTGGAGTGCAAGTCTGTTCACTCGCTAATTTTAAATCAGCCGTCTTTCGACACAAGTCAATTAATTTTATAATGCCCATTGCTTACATCAAGCCTTGACATTTCCCCTTTTCACATCTTATATCCAAGATAGGCCGTGCGGTAACGTACACTAACGCTTTATCCTTTAAACGAGTAAGAACGGTCGGACTTTGAACTTTGTTAAATAGACTAATTTTTTTAAATTATATAATTTTCGTTAGGTGTCCCCTATTAGTAGAGGGCTTTCCCTCGGCTAAAACACTAATTTGATTGACAGTAAACGACTTCTTTAAACGGTTTCAGTTATATGAATGGCGTATTTTATTGTTTTCCCTCTAGAATTTATACAGTTTACATATCACAGAATGAGTGTTGAACATCTGGACAACAGACCTTGGGGTAAAGGTCATTTTCGAAAGTAAAATTTCAGCAAATTCAGCCAAAATTTATCCGACCAAGTAGTATTCCAGTGTTTTGTCTACTTTTATGAACTAAATTCAAAATACTCGACATTTGAATTATTCGGGGAATGCAATCCTGATCCTGATACTGTAAATCCTCGAATAAGCGCCTCCCCTCGAATAAGCGCCCTACCTATAGAATCATAATATAAACCCACCCCTCTCCTTAATGCAGTCAAAACGAATGTATGAAGTAAGAGAAGGCAGAATTACTACAGATTTCTTGCCAAAAATAAAATTTGATAAAAATACAACTTGTTCGATTATGGAATTTACAAGAGAAAACCTGAAATTTGAAATAAGCCCCGGGCGCTTATTCGAGTATTTACGGTATAGAGATCAAAGAGAAATTGACTGTAGACCTGTTAATTGAATTGTGTTGACAGACGGCTTATTTGATTAGCTAACAACATAGAATTCCCAAGGGGAGAAAAGTCACTAACGTTCGGTAAAACGTGTCTTACCTCACAAAAATAACATTTATCAAAATATGTTTGTTGTCGGCTTTCAGCCAGTTATTTTATATGATTATATGAAAAATAGCAAAAGCATAAGGGTTGTGTGGGATTTCTATACGGATACAGCTCTAGGAGATAAGACAACGATTTTAAAAACATAGAATATTACGATGGTAGATCTTCCAGTGAAATATTTACAATTTAAGCATTTTTAAAGAGAAACCTGAAAAAAGAAATCGTTTATTTTATTTTATTCCACATACCTTCCAAAGTTTTGAATTTTAGGTATTGGCTTCCATACGTTTCTTTGCTTGAGGTGTACCCCACTATTGTTACCGTGTACTCAGTTAATCCCTTTAGCGAACGTAATGTGATCTGTGTTTGTGTAGTCCTTTGAATTTCCATTCGTGCTTCAATTTTGACGGCTTGTAAAACACAATATATTCCTTAATCCCGCTGGCATCATTAGCCGGGAGTAATGTTAAACTAACTTCGTGGCCCTTGATACTTCCATCGAGGATATTAACGGCTATATGGACAAAATGGAAACAATTTGAAGTTAAAGTAGCTATATATCATGATATATGTATCCATAAATACAAAAATACATTTTACCAATAAAAACAAATTTAAAATGAACCAAATGCACCAACTAATAAACATTAGTAAAATCTACTAGTATACTATGCAAATGAGACAATCTGATTGGCTGAGCTACTCGTACACTATCAGCCATTAGTGTGCAGTGGTTGGAGGTCGTCTACAAAATTGCGGTTTCTTCTCGTTTCTCCGACGTTTCGAAGAAGATTTAGACTTAATGCTAGACAATTGTTATGATTTTTACTAAAACAATTACAGTAGATTATTCGCTCTCAATGTCTATAATGTGATAGTTGATTCGGCCTCATCAACTATCACATCATAGAAATCTCGAGCTCATAATCTAATTGTTGATTTGTAATTAATTAAAATATACTAGATCAACAGTGAGAGAGCCACACTACATTATGTCATGATATATAAATTAATTGTACCGAATTACTTTAAATCAGAGGAACCTGAACATAATTGTTTGCAATGGTGGCAATCCCCAAATGGTCAAAATAAACAAAGAGTGGTAACTACTACAAACGGCGAATTGAAATTTTTCAAATTTAATTTCCACCATCTGATGTTAATTGACATTATTCCTCTATCGGTTTAATGTGTGCCCGGTTGTAAGTTCAAATTGAAGCGTAATAAGTTTAAAAGAAAAACTATTTCATTGTAACACAAACGCAGTGTACCTTGTAGTCGGATTGAGAGAACTACGCCCAACAGCACACCCCTAATAAACTGTCAGATAACTTAGCATAATTTAACTAGGGGCCCCTTAGGCCATGTTGTGTTACGATAATCGATTTGATTTGGTTTGATTCGATTTGATTCAAATTTCAATTTGCTAACATCATAGGCCACAAATAGTCGAGTTATAACGCACGCATTCGGTTACACATCATAAGACCTTGGTATGGTAGTAAAGTTAAAGTGATCGAATAACGCGCTAAAGATCACGGTCATATTTATACAGACTACATGTATTTTACAACAGTTTGCCTGCTGAAATTCATCTTTGCTTTCCGAATATTTAATTTTCGATGCGATTCCTGTAATAAACTCAATACGCTGATAAACTTCAGGAAATATTTCAGCTCGTACAGCCTAGGGGAATGGCCTCTGTATTGAACAGATCAGTTGAAGCTTGAAAGGCACGGCTAATGCATTCTCTACGCTTTGTTTATAGGTAGAAATAAAGCACTCGTGACTGTGGTTTTGGCGCATAAATTCAATTTAAGTTATTCGCTTTCTCAATACATTTTCCTGTTTTTAGTCGTAGAGACTGTCCTTTTCCCTATTTAAAATGTCCTGATTTGGGGCAAATCGCGTCATGACTCGTAGGAAATCAGGTCAATAATTAGAGCTTCTGGTGATTATATTCCGAATTTGGACGCTACACGCATGGTCTTTTGCACAAGTACCATAAGGGAAACCGCGACACAAAAGAAATATAATACCTTGCGCTGTTGCAGTAGTATTTGAAGCGATGATAGAAGCAAAATCTCGTAATTCTTAAATTTTCCATACGTTTCTTTAACATTTCCAAAAGTCTTAGGAGAGAGTGATCGAGTGATCGAGTGAGTCCATGACAAAAGCTCCACATAAGCTAAGATGTTGTGTTTGTGTAACACAACATAAAAATGAAGAACATACATACAATTTAAAGTATTTATGTTACTTACAGATCTTTGAGGTCTTGCTCACAATAAAATAACTAGCGTTAAATCCTTGTCCTTTCTAGCCCGCCATTGGAACGAAAAAGCATCCTCGCTGGGTCTGTAGTGTTGCCTTCAAGGATTAAGGCAAACGGATTTCTGATTCCACAATATGGAAGAGGATTCCATTTAACATTCACAATTCCGACTTGAATGTGATCATTTTTGAAATTCCTAAAACATTGACGCCAAAGTTAGAACTCTTATCGAACCAGAGGGCATGATAACTACTTAGCTAGCTAACAAAGTAACTCTGACGTAATGGATATATATAACGAAAGACGCATATGAGCGATAACTCTATTTAGCATAATCCAGTGGCTGACTATTGGCCAAACTCGCAATCTGATTGGCTACACAGGCACCTACTATCGATCGATAGACGGCTCTCGGAGCGCGCGCGCAGTTTTTCGTGCATTACGGCCATCAACAAATCAGTATCGATATTCTATGTTTAATAGATCAGCCACTGGGTTATGCTAAAACAATTAGAGGGCTCGCTCTCGGTTTCTATCGACTTTGATAGTTGGCTCGGGGCTTCGCCCCTCTCCAAGTATCAGCCGATAGAAACCTCGAGCTTGCTGTCTAATTATTAATTTGGCCGACTTTTTTGTTATCTGGACGTGGCGTTTTTGTTATTGAGGGACCCGGAACAGAACGTGTATGGTGATCTGTAGTGCAGGAAGAATCCGAGTGTTTAATTATAAAGCGCTGGACTTGAAATCTGACGGTCTCGGTTTGATGCTCCTACTCCAGCCACTTCCTAATTTGTTGGGGTCCACACCTCTTATATCCAACTGGACTGATTCCTTCTTTTTACCTCGTGTCACGTTGTAAGTCACGTGAGACGAAGGTTATGGTGGCTGTCCACGCATTTTTTTTTGGTACAATTTAGTGATTATATGTTGTATCGTTTACAAGCTATTAAATTCCGCACTTTCAACCCCATAATAAATAAATATATTGTTGTATTCATTTATTCAGTTATTGCTTTTTATTATATATATTCATTGTGAACACACTTACGTGCAGTTGGGTCGTCCCTCCACGTCCTCTGTTCGAAAAGTATCGAAGGCAAGGGCGAATCGGTACTTCGTTAATGTCGGTCTCCAAATCCAATAACAAACTAAATCACTTGGATAGTTATTTGGGAAGCCCGGACTCGTTACTGTACCCATTTTTTCATGAATGAGGCCGATACAACCTATAAATGCCAATCAAAGCAAACTTAAGAATATTGCAATGGACGAGTGTCGTATTCTCGGATTGAACTGGAGCTAACTCGGCTTGCAATGGAGGCTAATACCGGGAATCTTATCAAGTGCAAATATTATGATTTGCGCCCACAAAGTCTCCATTTCAAGCTACCTTCCATACGAAAATGGCCTATTTATGTCCATGTATATTGGTTCCAGATCATCATTTCAGGAAGGCGTCAGATCTAATGGATGAATCTGCTTTGTGTTGTTCATATGACTAAACCTTTGCCAATAAAGTAATTGTGTAACTTGGAATCAATCAATTTTGTCCTTCCTTTTTTTTTGGGGGGGGGGGGGGGGGGGGGGGGGAGGAGCAAGATATGAAATGAGAATAAATACAGTAGTTATCAGTTATCGGACCAGGTCACATTCCTGTCTGTCACTTTAAAGCACCCATCGATTGCAAATCAATTTCCAGAAATGATCCAAAATCGGTAGTGACATTGTGATTTATATTAGGGTACCATTTTCAAATTGCTCGATTTTATATCTTGGATCGAGACAAAGCGTCGTTTGTGTTAGCGCCCGGCTTTGTTTTGTTTTTTTAATAGTGTCTTCTCTTTGACATTCTACTTACTTCGTATCTACCTTGATCACTTTTTTTAGTCTCAGAAACGTTTGAAGGAGCTTATCCCGGTTTCTGCAGCATGAAGCGTCAGAAGTGACTAGGTAGGAGTATCGCTACTCTCCCTGGATGGGATGCTAGCTCATAGCCTATGAATATACTCCTTGGTGGGGGATAAGGCGTAGCCTATTCATAGGCTAGCGCTACTATTCCATTGCTGGTTACCTACAGCATTTTACAGGTACCCCAACAATTCGCTGGCACCGTGGAGAGACGTTACTGTGAGAGTTAACTGTATTGCCCGCAAGAACACAACACAATTACCCCCAGCAAAGCTTGAACCCCGAGTCCGACGTGCTAACCAATAGCGGCTTCCATGTCTCCCACGTGGTGAAATAGTAACCAAAATTTAATTAGGTTTACATATTACTTCAGTACTTATATAGTTGGACTACGTCAACCAAGGCCACCCACGCAAATTCTTTGTAAATTGACCAATAGCGTTAAAACAATAAAAATGGTCACGCATTTATTGCTTCTGTAGTGTGCAGCTTTCTTAGATCCATAATTTGAGGAAACTCTATTGTTCACTTCCAACGTTTGTCGGGTGGCCTTGGTTGGAGTAGTCGCACAATAATCATCCTCGTGCTAAATTGTATATAAGACTTAAACATATTTTGGATTGTTCTTCTTAGATATTTTCTTCAGGAGGTTTTCTGTCGAGAATAAAATGTTATTTTTTCATGCCAAGTACGTTTAAGAAATGGTAAACTTCTCCCGTCAAATATCGACACAATATTTTAACCACTTTGCATCTCATTCAAGTCTATACAGCCGATTTACAATTCATCTTGCATGATTTGCGGTAATTTCATCATTCAAAACGCATCAAGCGCGCGAAAACAAACCAGTGACGTCAGAGTGCACTCATGGGCAAATGGAGTCGCGCAATTGACCAATCAGAGCGCGCGCTTCGCTGAAGTTATGTTATAATACCTGGTCTCACTACCATGGATTTGCTCATCACTCCAACACCAGCACCTGTAATCCCTGCAACCTTGATTTCATATATATCAGTGTAAATCAGGTGTTCACTGATGATAACTTGCAAGGTCGATGGTCCGACAGTATTCGTAGAATAATTCCCATCGTCATAGAGGCTTTTATAGAAAACCATGTAGCCTAGTAACATTCCATTTACACTGTCATTTTGGATGTGGGACCAAGATACGGTTATAGCGCTTGCATCAGAACTCATTGCAGTCACGTTACCAGGAGGTTCGCTTGGAACTGAAAAAATAAAAAAACAATGGAAACCGCACGGAGTTAATTCCGCTTTACAGGCACCCACTCAATCAAATCATTAATCATGTATAGTGGCTTTGTTGGGTGCTTTCTTATATAAATGTCATAGGGCTGATTTAGACGGCGGTACAACCTGTCACATGCGACGTACTTACGACAAGCCTACGACAGGAATTGTTTCGTGTAAATCAACCGAAAACGTGCTTACGATTATCCGGTGTACGACATGATCGGCCTGCACTTTGTCTTCTTAAATTAACCCACTTCATACGTAGTTTCAGGTTTGAAATGGTCAGTCGGATCCCTAGTTTTTTAAGCTAAAACGTTCAACTTGAAGTTTCAGTGTTACGTTCGTTTTTTGTTTTACTTTCGTATTAGTGAAGAGCGATACAAAGTAACTGGAAAGCAACCTGAGTTCAAAGTGTCTTGCATTTACCTCCCTCTGTAGTGGTGATAACGAGTTTCTGACTTCCTTTCAAACTCAATGACACACTGTCCGGGTGAATCGTCAAAGCCAAGACCTGAACAGTGTATTCGGTGAGTCCCCTAAGTCGTCGTACTTCTATGTCTGTCTGAGTTGTATTGGCTATTACTACGATGGGACCAGATTCGGAAGTGATCGGTGTACATATAACAGCATAGAAGTGTAGAGAATAATGATTATCAGGAACATAGTGTGCCCATACAACGCTTATACTTGACAATTGTACGCTGGGGATGTTGATGTTCCAGTTGCCCACTAGCGGAGCTTAAATGAGAAAATATATCAAGTGTTATCGCGAGATGAAATATCACTCACATCACTCATAGTGAATTGAGAATCGGTTCATGCTTTAGCGTACGTAGTATATATATCGAGTTGTAATGATGCACGCGAGAAGTTTGAAGATAACGAGAGACGCAGAAGAGTACCACGAGGTGCAGCCGTCAGAGCATGCCTTCCAAACTTCCAAAGTGCATCCTAACTCGATATATACGCCAGAGCTAAAATCACGAACCAATTGTTTTATAACTTATCGACAATAGAAATATACGACGAAAAACAGGGCGAAATCGAAAAGGTCCGTCAGATTCCAAAACCTCTTATCTCACAGAAAAAAGTGAGTAAATCGTCTTCTTCATCGACTGGTGTGCTTACATTTACTTATTTTCCATTTTCTTTGCCGAAAATTAAACGTTAATTCTTTTATCGCGCTAGGCCACTTGTGCGAGAAAAAAAATATCTGGCGAAGCGACAGGTTTGCTCCCGCCCTCAACGTGTTCAATAAGATTATGATTATGATTGTCCGTCTTTGTAACTATGTTATAACAGAGAATAGCCTTCCGCGTCTTTTTGGATTTATTACTTATAAAAACACCAAATACGTAAATAAAATGCTCTTGATTATAATTTATTATATTGTTCGATAAAAACGAAACACGTCTCTTGTCTTTGCCTGTTTGATGAAACTCAATTTCTAGTTCTTCCAATTTATCAGTTCTAACGAATGTGTCGCCAATCACATAGCTCCATCAAGTTCCTGGGGATGGTTTCTGGGCACTAGGCGTCTTTTATACTTTACTGCACATTTTATTTCTTACCATTTACAATCGATTCATTGAGGACAACGTAGTGAGCTTCAAATCCTGTCCAGGAGTTAGTGTAGCGATTGGATCTGTATTCTATGCGTAATTTGCGTGCCAAAAAAATGAACGGTTTGTTTTCAACACAGAGAAGTTCCGGTTTGATACCACTTTCATCTCTAACAGAAACGAAGAATTCCCTGTAAGTAAAAAGAAATTGTAAACAAGTTAACGTAATAAAACTTCGATGTCATGCGATCAGTTTTGTGACAGCAAAACAAAAAGTTTAAAATAACGTTTATCTCGAACGACTTTGATAAGCATGATAGAAAAGTGCTAAATAAAAATGTATAACGCTTTACTGGCTGTCGTTTGTCGCACGTTTGGTTTATTAGTTGGTCTATCGGTTACGTGGCTAGTTGATTGTTTTATTGGTTAGTTCGTTTTTATATTTATTGATCGGTTGGATGGTTAGATGATCGATCGATCGATCAGTCGATGGTCGGTTGGTTGGTTAGGTTTTGTTCGTTTGTTTGTTTGTTTTTTGGTTTGTTTGTTTGTTTGTGTGGATGTTATTTGTTGAAGCAGGTCTGTAGTGGAAGTAATATAATCCCCAGGGGGGGGGGGGGGGGGGGGGTACTCCTTATAATGGACTATACGGGGAGGCACCGCCCGAAAGGGGTACCTTTTCAGACTGGAGGTATATAAAAGGGTAGGGATTTCACGGGTTGGAGTATAGAAAAGGGTAGGGAAAACTGTCATTTAAGTATGAGGTGGACTGCAGGTTTGAAGTTCTTAGCCATCGTAAGACAGCTTCCTTCCACTTCCTTCTGGGGACATATATTGTTCATTAAGTTCATTCCAAGGGTATAGAAAAGGGATGCAGTGTTTCTGCTGTAGGTATGTGGAAGGGGTACCATTTCTGTAACTTCTATGGAAGGTATATGAAAGGGGTACCATTTTCTATGGAAAGTATATGAAAGGGGTACCTTTTCTGTCAAAAATGGTATATAAAAGGGTAAGGGGTTGGATCTCTGGGCGGAGCCTCCCCGTATAAAACTTTTTTGAGTACCACACCCCCCCCCCCCCCCTCTCCCCCCGGGATATAATCTTAATGTGAGTGTACATTTTGTGTGTTCTGTGAGTAATGAAAACAGTAATGAAAACAACACCAACAACATACTTGCATTCGTAGGAAAGTGGAAGATTAAAATGTTGAAACGTGACGAGAACGCTCTTGTTTCTAGATCCAGGGTCAATGTCCCAAGTACATTGTGAATGTTCAATTCTTTGAGGATATCCGGGACTCTGAATAACACCTGAACTGCTGTGTACTGCTGCTCCACATTCTGAGAAATATAAAGGAAAGGCTTATTGTATACGTGTCGACAAGAGAGACGTTTGAAGTAATTTTCTTTGAATGAGCCGGCTAGATTTTCTTAATATATCTCTTAATAACTGGTCAGAATTGGACCCTGTGTCCAAATGACGTGAACATCTAAATGTCAATAATGTAATAATAGCAAAACCACAACGATAAAGCTATATCAATGCTACGATGCCGTGCAATACCTAAAATTTCCCTTCCGTACTAGCATCATTTTAGTTTCATGGTGAAGTGAAACAATACATATATCTTATCAACCAAACGTAAGGGTATCAGCCCAAATTCCTTACAATATAAACTCCCAGTGGGGAGATTCCCATACATATACAACTCACGGGGTTGATCTTCGTAGAGTTATCCCAGTATCTTTTATGATATTAAACCGGAGAAAAATATGACAGTGACTAGTTAATTTTGTCTTATAATTGATACGAGAAAACGAGAAACGAGATTCTGGTACAATTTTAAAGGGGTCCTTTCGAAATTTCCAACGATCATCCCCGTCAAAAAACCGAGAGCTGATATTCTCCCGGTACGGTCCCAATGGAAATGAATTTCTCCAACAAAGAGGAATGGGCAAAATAAGTAGCAAAGGTTTAAATTCTTAAAGGACTCTTTTAAAACAAATCAATATTAAGATCAAAGCAAATTTATAAGGCCTTAGTCCTGTACGGATTGCCCATATAGTGTGCAGTAGCTTAAGGCGCTGTTACACGATTTAATTTCCTGCCACTTTTATCACAATTTTGCGAAAAGTAGAACTTACTTCTACTTCTTGCAACGTTTTTTTAATTTCATCGGGTGTTACACTGGACAATGTTTCGTGAAACTTGTGTCGCAACAAAATTGGGAGAAAAGTTGTAGGATAAATTTCCTGGTGTAACGTCGCCTTTAAGGATAAACCACGCGGCTGTACAGCGACTCTAAAGTTGCACAATCACTTTTCTTATCAGAGAATGTTGACTTACTTGTTTTAATATACCGGACGTACTCTTCACGTCCTTCTCCTTTAGACGTGAAAGCTTTAACCCATACGATGTAATAGGTATCTGACCGAAGTCCAGTGATCGTCGCTTCCTCTCTGTCAGGGCCTACAGTTATATTTCTAAAAGAGTTCCAGGGATATTTATCAAGTGAGATATGAATTCGATATCCTTGTAGTATACCAGGAATATCTCGTTGCGAAATCCTAGACCACTTGATCCAAATTGTGCTATAATCAATGACGCGATAGTCATAGATATAGGGGCTTCTGGCTGGCACTAAAAACAAATTGAACATATATAATTTCATTGATCTACGTTCAAACGCGCTAGACGTAGAGAATGTAAATACTTCACTGTTAAAAGTAAGGGCCTCTTTACACGATCCCGGGTTAATTTCTAACCCGGGTTGAATCGCCGCAGCGGGTAAGCTGGTAACAAGTTCTTCAGTCAATCTTCTGTAAGCGTTTACATGAAAAATGCTTTTTAACCCGGGTCGGCCCTTCTTGCCTGGTAACCCTTTTCGAGACCCGGGTTGACCCGGGTTGAAAGGTTGAAAATTTTCGAATTTTCTTATGTAAACACTTGCTCAACTGACCCGGGTTCATGTCAATGACGCGATTTGAATGCCTCTTCCCCTAATACACCAGTCTACAAAATTAATTCACCACTGCTCTGTCCGGCCAGGTCGCTTTACCCACACTGGCGACCTCTTATTAGGTCGTTTAAAAAAACATTTATAGCGACTAATATGAGACTAAAAGCACCATAATTGTGTGGTATTGTATCACCGGTCCATAATACGTATGTTGGTGTTGGTGGTGGTGGTGGTGTTGGTGGTGGTGTTTGTGTTGGTGTTGGTGTCGGTGTCGGTGTCGGTGTCGGTGTCGGTGTCGGTGTCGGTGTCGGTGTCGGTGTCGGTGTCGGTGTCGGTGTCGTTGTCGGTGTCGTTGTCGGTGTCGGTGTCGGTGTCGGTGTCGGTGTCGGTGTCGGTGTCGGTGTCGGTGTCGGTGTCGGTGTCGGTGTCGGTGTCGGTGTCGGTGTCGGTGTCGGTGTCGGTGTCGGTGTCGGTGTCGGTGTCGGTGTCTGTGTCGGTGTCGGTGTCGGTGGTCGTGTTGGTGTTGGTGTTGGTGTTGGTGTTGGTGTTGGTGTTGGTGGTGGTGTTGGTGTTGGTGTTGGTGTTGGTGTTGGTGTTGGTGTTGGTGTTGGTGTTGGTGTTGGTGTTGGTGTTGGTGTTGGTGTTGGTGTTGGTGTTGGTGTTGGTGTTGGTGTTGGTGTTGGTGTTGGTGTTGGTGTTGGTGTGGTGTTGGTGGTGGTGTTGGTGTTGGTGTTGGTGTTGGTGTTGGTGTTGGTGTTGGTGTTGGTGTTGGTGTTGATGGTGGTGTTGGTGTTGGTGTTGGTGTTGGTGTTGATGGTGGTGTTGGTGTTGGTGTTGGTGTTGGTGTTGGTGTTAAAAAAATTAATTATGTTGAGCTTCATAATAATTACCCTACACTGGCACTTTTTTTGAAAGATGACCTCTGTCATTCCAGAAGACCGCTTTAATGTACTATTTACTTTAACCGCTTCGAATATACTATTTGGAAATAGGCTTAAATTACCTATTTAAGAAATTTTAAATAAACTACCTAATCACTTTTTACCAGCACCTTACCTCCTTCTCCAGTGAGGATTGTTTTGATTTCAGTGGAATAGGTTTCGTTTTCGATGCTTCCCGTACACGCCAGTACATGGAATTTGTACATTCGGTATGGCTTTATCAAATGTTTTATATCATAATATCGATCATACAATGATTTAACTTCGAACAGAACGGATATGTTTTTGTTTTCCTGGGTGAACATAACCATGAATTTGCTAATGGATATATTGAGAGGAAAATCTTCCCACTCCACTCGCAATGACGATGAAGTAATGTTGTAAACTGATAGATGCCATGATGATAAAGGTATATCTGAAGAAAAAAAAAAGGTAACGTAAATTCCGAGAATAAACCCTCCAGAAATATAACGTAAAGGTAAGAGCTTATCCCGGTTATTGCTACTCCCCCTGGATGACCCTGGCTTCGATGCTAGTCCATCGAAGATTCCCCCCCAGAATGTTGTCACCTGTACTCATCTATACTCCTGGATGAAGAGAGGCACTGCAAGAGTTAAGTGTCTTACTGAAGAACACAACACATTGCCCAGACCACTCGATCTAACTATTAGGCAATCGCGTCTCCCACATATAAGCTAAATTATTCCAATAATAAGCACCTTCGAAAATGAGCCTTCCCTAAAACAATGACATTGGATTTACGCCCGAGTAGTGTTAAAAGATAATCTTCTTTTGTAGATTTTATATTCATTAATACCTATGAAAGTGTCTTGAAGTCCAATGTACGAGGCAAAAAACCCGCTTGAATAGCTATAACTGTTGTGTGTTCGAAATGCTATCTCTGCTACATCGCCAGGAACAACGAAAGAAAATGGCCGTACATAATCGCATATTAGGGTGTCGTTATCAGCATGGGCGTTTTCTCCTGCCACCACACTAAGCCAATCTCCTAACCTGAAAGGGGAAAATGACTAAAATTAAAGGAATGCTAAATAAAATATGTTATGTTGAACGAGGAAGTGAAAAGCAACGGACGGAATTACAATGGGACAAATGCTAACTCGCAGAGAAATAGACATAATTCTGATTTAGATATATAAAATACATTGAAAATAATATATGAAAAACATGTTTACCAATGTTCACTGTTGATATTAATTTGATTAACATCACGTTATGGTTTATGTGGTTCAGGGTCCGGCATATATCATGATATTTGTTTACGCTAAAAAATACATATATAAGAAGCTTACTCGCAATGGAAGACACCCCTGTGGCCTACATCAAACGTTTTGAATTTTATCCATATCGCTTTAACGGCGTTTCCGCTAAGTTGCGGTTTAATTGTCCAACGGCAATACTGCAATCCACCATAGGCACACGGGTAATTAGGACTGTGCAGCGTGCCGTTTCTTTCGGTCGACGTCCTTTGTCCTTCACAAGCTGAAAGGAAAACAAATATTTGTGTTAAAACACAGTAAAAACGCGCGTATAAGGAGCTGTGGATTTTAAAGAGCCTGCAGGCTGAAATTTGACAAATTAAACCCACAATGTATCAGTACCACTCCAGCCTGACACATGAAGCAGGTTCTTATTTGGAGAAAAAATAGTAAAACTCAGAAAACACAGGCTTAGAACAAAATGTGCTTTGGAGGTCCATCACTGTACAGTATAAATCTGATTACCTATTATATTATTATTCAACAAATTGTGACGATACCCATATATTGTCAAGAAGTCCTTGTCTTTTGTTATCCAGATATCCTGCGGTATATGTAGTTTGCCATATTTGGAAGTGCACTCAAGAAGACTCGTCCAATATATTGGAAAGTGTTGCTGAGTTTGTGAGACTTTAAGGACATTTCGATGCATTTTTTTTTTGCGACTCGTTGACAATTTGTTGAATAATAAAACAATTTAAAACCTTTTCAGACTTGTTTGATATCGCCTGATTTTAGCCAACTCGGGCCTCGTCGGCTAAGTATCAGGCAATATTCCGTGAGATTGAGCAGGATAATTGTTAAAACAAACGTATCGCGATGAACACTTACTGGTGAACACATTTATGTAATGATATTGTCCAGTTCCTTTAGAAGTAAACGCAGCAACACGGATTTCGTACTTTGTTCCTGGTAGCAGCCCGTTTAAAGTGTAACTTGTGGTTGATACACTGACGTTAACCTGGCCAGATGAATTCAGTAAATAACACGAAGCACGATATAAAATTATGTAGCCAAGAAGTTTGCCATTGTGATGTTGCTCGGGAATTGGAGATATTGAAAGGTGGACACTGTCGACTCCCAGAATTGTGTACTGGACGTAAGGACTTCGACTGGGTACTAGGATAATGAGAGAGAAAAACAATTATTTTGAATTTCTTCTTAACCATTTTTAAATTTGATAAAGCATAGGACAATTTTGGCATTTTGGTATTACAGTATCCATAGAAATGGTCACCGCAGGGATAAAATTATGGGATTTATTATTAGCTCATAAGAGCCGTACAACGGCATTGAAATCAAGAAGTAAACTATCCCGTCAATTTTCTAGTTGCGATGGTTTTATTGTACTATCGGCGACCATAACATAAAAATATATTAGAGTTGTTTTCTTCCCGAACCGCGGTCGGTAATAGAGCAGCATATGATGAAAGAGGTTCAGTATAAAACAGATACACGTGCCAATTAGCAGTTATTACAGACGGCCAGCGGTTTGACATGCAAACGAGGCGAAAGGGTCAATCTGGCATTGTATTGGCCCATTAGCCTCAGTTGTAGGCTCAGATTACCAGCCGCTGTTCGGGAAAATGAGCCAGAACGAAGACCGACTCGAGAGAGCGGCGGAAATCGAGCCTAACTCGTTTGCATACTTTTTAAAAACAAAACAATATTTGACCGCGGGCTCAACTGTAATCACTGCTATCAAGTTATCCATATGTTTATTTTAATTCAATCGTAGCTAGTCTTCACCGCCACACTCACCGCCTTCTTCGGTCGACGTTAAGACAGGTGAACTCCTGAATGGTTGCCCTAGATCATCCAAAACAACAGCAAAGACCCGATACTCAGTCGTCGTATTTAGTCCATCTACCTCTATGGATGTGAAGTTTGGAGAAACAATGTTCCCCGCTACCTTTTCACCATAAGTAGATTCAACTACGACGATATAAGACCGAATCAGATTTCCAAACACATTGGTTAACTTTGGCCATTGAATAGTAATACTTGTTTGTGAAGCGTCCACGGCAGTGACATTCCATCCATCCACCTGTGATGCTGTGAGTAACCAAAGACAACATGACGGTTAAAAAGCGTTGTATTTTGAAAAAGGCTGCCATGGAATATAAAAAAGATAACCGACAGGGGTTCCCAACGAAGAAATTAAAGTAAAGACTTGGAATGTGGTCACTCGGCTCTTTTTCCATTACCTTAGAGCCTCTTAAAGTGAGACATGTGTAAGTTAACAAAGTTTGATCTGTTCGGTTTCTTTAGCTGAATATTAAATTAAAGTGACATAACGTTTTAGAAAATAGAATCTTATTAACCAATGTTACGAGCTGCTGTGGCCTGTCCGAAAATCAGTCCTAGCTGGCCTTTCTTCGTACCCAAAATGAGTTAGTTTCTGCATGTGCAGCTATTTCTCCGAAAACAACAGGCATCCATCTTCCCATAAAATAAAAGTTCGAGGTAACATTTCATTGATTCAATTCATTTTTCACCACACGCTAATCCCAATTCATATCTGAAGCGATTATAGGTCTCCCGAACAGATATTCCATCGAAACGATTCGATGCGTGCCCTTGAACCGAAACAAGAAACATTCATATACAGTATATGGTATGTATACATATGACAGATTGGCACCGAGGATGTAGTATATAAAGTTAAAAGTTTCATAACATGAAATCAAGTTATAAAAGTGATCGTGCTACTGTAGCTAGAGTATAGCTAGCCCAAATAGCGCTAAAACAAACCATCTTTGATAGAAATCCAACATTCCTTACCTGAGTCAATACTTCCGTTCAGAATTGCATAATGGAAGTTAAAAGTACGGTACTTGTTTCTTGCTCTCACTTTGACAGTAACGCCCAGAGATGAACTATCGAAAATGGACCTTGGCAGGGGAGGAGCACAGTACTTCTCGAAGATAATATTTCCAAAGCCGTCGAGAACGGATACAGCAAAACTAAAGAAAAATTTAAACATTTAAGACGATATTGCAACATTTTGGAGTAGTTATTCTTAACTGCACTAAAAATTTATTGAACCTTCTTCTAAATATGTCAAGGGAGCTCGCGTCATAATAAACCCCCTCAATCATTTCCAATTTCACCTAATGGAATTTTTCCAACTTTTATAGGCTACAAACAAATGTATATGAGGCACTTTTTAGAAACTGACATTTACGATATTTTCACGGCTCTACTACTTCAAATGCACCTAGGATTTCCCCGGCCCTATTCACTGTTGTGTAGCTGAGCAGATCTGTGCTGGAAATTTCCAACCGATTAGTTTGTTTGAAACATCACTTAAATTATACAATTACAATAGAGGCTAAATATACTCTCCGAAAAATACAGAAAAAACAAAACAGATAACGTCTTACCTACAGTAATCGTACTTATCCGGATCATATACAAGAACCACGCTCTCCCCATTCGGATGAGAGATGTTCCCTATGGTCCACTGACACTGCGTTTCACTTATCTTTTCACCCCTTTTGAAGGAGATATGTCCTGAAGGTTCCGTCAAGAGATGACTGCATTCTATTAAAAGACAAGTTATACTGTGTATGCCTGCACTGTAAATTGATAACTTGAAGTTTCGTTTTCAGCCGATGTAACTGCTTGTATTTTAGAGTTACTTTACATGCAACACACGTAACCAATATTGCATTGCATTGCATTGGACTGAACTGTATTGCATTGCATTGTCATATCTTATTGCATTGCATTATATTGCATTGTATTGTATTGTATTGCATTGCATTGTATTGTATTGTATTGCATTGCATTGCATTGTATTGTATTGTATTGTATTGTATTGTATTGTATTGCATTGCATTGCATTGCATTGCATTGCATTGCATTGTATTGTTTATTGTTGTGTTGTTCTGTGTTGTTTTGTGTTGTGCTGTGCTGTGCTGTGTTGTGTTGTGTTGTGCTGTGCTCTGCTCTGCTCTGCTCTGCTCTGCTCTGCTCTGCTGCTGTGTGTTGTGTTGTGCTGTGCTGTGCTGTGCTGTGCTGTGCTGTGCTCTGCTGTGCTGTGCTGTGCTCTGCTGCTGTGTGTTGTGTTGTGCTGTGCTGTGCTGTGCTGTGCTGTGCTGTGCTGTGCTGTGCTGTGCTGTGCTGTGCTGTGCTGTGCTGTGCTGTGCTGTGCTGTGCTGTGCTGTGCTGTGCTGTGCTGTGCTGTGCTGTGCTGTGTTGTGTTGTGTTTTGTTGTATTGTGCTGCATGTGATGTGGTGTGATGTGATGTGATGTGATGTGATGTGATGTGATGTGATGTGATGTGATGTGATGTGATGTGATGTGATGTGATGTGATGTGATGTGATGTGATGGGATGTGATGTGATATGATATGATGTGATGTGGTTTGATGTGATGTGATGTGATGTGATGTGATGTGTTGTGTTGTGTTGTGTTGTGTTGTGTTGTGTTGTGTTGTGTTGTGTTGTGTTGTGCTGTGCTGTGCTGTGCTGTGCTGTGTTGTGCTATGCTGTGCTGTTCTGTTCTGTGCTGTTCTGTGCTGTGTTGTGCTGTGCTGCGGCGTGCTGTGTTGTTTTGTATTATGCTGCATGTGATGTGGTGTGATGTCGTGTGATGTGACTTGATGTGTTGTGTTGTGCTGTGCTGTGCTGCGGTGTGCTGTGTTGTGTTGTATTGTGCTGCATGTGATGTGATGTGATGTGATGTGGTATGATGTGATGTGGTTTGATGTGTTGCGTTGCGTTGCGTTTCGTTGCGTTGCGTTTCGTTTCGTTGCGTTGCGTTGCGTTGCGTTGCGTTGCGTTGCGTTGCGTTGCGTTGCGTTGCGTTGCGTTGCGTTGCGTTGCGTTGCGTTGCGTTGTGTTGTGTTGTGTTGTGTTGTGTTGTGTTGTGTTGTGTTGTGTTGTGATGTGATGTGATGTGATGTGATGTGATGTGATGTGCTGAGTTGTATTCGTATAATTATGTATTCATGAGCGCGATTGTATTATATTATCCAACTCCACTCATTAGAGCTCAAATAAATCCTGAAATGATAAAAATCTGGACTATATAGGAGAAAGGTTTAACATGTATGTTATCTCAAGTTCTCTTTTCCCTTCTGTCATTTCTAGAGTGCCAAAAACGGTTCAAAGTCAGGATTTCGAAAAGAAAACATTCTGGATTCGAAAACGTGCATTCGACTGCATATGTATATATATAATTTATTCGCAGGGCCACATACCTGCCAGTACAAGTGGTCCACAAGCAATCCCTACATCTCTGGAGTGACCACAGTAGTAATCGTAATCGCCTTTTGTGCAGTTAAGGACCGAAGATTCGTTTCCGTAACAATCGTATTGCTGAGTTAGTATGGATCCATTGCCTTGACCAAAAGAATCCCAGGCATTAGAATATACTTTAGAAGGCTCGGGTTGACCAAGGTTCTGACACACTACTCGAGCCGCGCTATAACTGAACCAGTAGCTGCAGACAGACCACCAAGAGCTGTTGATGTAGATCTCTACTCTCCCCTGATTAGGAACACCTCCATCAACTAAACGGGCGTCGCCTGCCAAAAGGGTGAAAAATATCACAATTTGATCATTGACTAATTACAAGAGATCATGATCTAAGAGAAGGATTCCCCGTGCCCCATGGAAATTTTTGGAAATCTATTAATAATTTCGCGCCACCTGGCTGTTAAAAATATTTTTATTTATTTATAATCAAGGCTCTGCCACGACATTACTTGAACTGATCAATTAAAATAGCTAACTATGCATTTACGTCCGAAGGTTAATCCTTTTACTCCTAGGTTTTATGAAATTATGGAGGTTCTGACGTCAGTCTGACTGACCCGTTTAAATGAAAGCTGTTTTGCTGTGTGTACGAGTAGCACGGGATGCTAGTAGGGTTTTAGTACCACTTAGAGTGTTCCATTAAAAATTTCCACAGGCTATTTAACAATTATTCGCCGAAGGCGAAGTGAATATTGGTGAATATTCCCCGAGACGAAGTCGAGGGGAATATTCACCAATATTCACGAGCCTGAGGCGAATAATTGTTTTATAATATACAAATTACAGGAAAATGTCGAAATTCTCCGAGAGAAATAGAAAATGACGAAAGCGTTATTTATTTCCAAATTTAGCCTCCGATGCACGTGACAAGGGCGCCATGTAATTACATGAATGAAAAGACAAACGGCGCCAAAACGGATCAAAACGCTGCATGTGACTTCGGCAGAAGCTGCAACCGATTCCTTTAAAACGTTTATAACAAGTAATTACAGCTTTTAAAATTCTGTTCTGGCCTCAAACGTACTACATTTTACACGGACAGAAACTTTACTGAGGCAGCGAACGGTAATAGTTATTGTTCACAATCTGCACGGTGCAGTTAAAGAAGTTGTTTGGCCCGCCATTCTCGCTGACATGTGAAGCCACGTTTTCCTTGTTGTACTGATTTACCATGGAAGTACACTTGGCTTGGCTGACTTGATTCTGAACGGCTGACACCGGTGGTGCTGCCATCGAACCCTGCACTACGAGGCTGGAGGATTGGCTGGTTTTGTCGCTCACGAAATCACTCAGGATGCTTGACATGGCTTCTTGTTGTTCAAACGATGGCCTCGAGTTGTATGCCTCGATAGATTGGTCAGATTTATGGCCCGTTATAGCTTTGATGTGCCTCGTTTGGCAGTTGGCATTTGAAAGGATTGTGACAGACGTAGCCCTGATTGAGTGATTTGTCAAGTAAGGTTCTATGCCCGACTTGATGCACATCTGCTTCAACATTGAATTCAGAGTATTCTCGCCAAGCGGAGCTCTTGCGTACCACACAGATTCGTCTGCGGAGTTAAATTTCTGGGTTGCTGGATCTTTTGGTCGCTGAAACAGACAATCCAAATCTGGGTTCAGGTGACTTAAGTAGCTCTGGATGGTTCTGAATGGACACCGTGTGGATTGTTGATCTTCAAATATTTTGCCGTCCGACTCATCTTCGTCGTCGTGCAACCCTCCCTGGTGATTTTTAGTCGCAAGGACAGCGCCGGCTTCAGCTTTGTTAAGCTCGAAATATGAGCGACCATCTGGGGTTTGTCGCTGGATAAACATTCCAGGTTGTAAAAGACGTTGATTCTCACGACCTCGTCGTCCGAAGTAAAGGGAAATGTAAAACCAAACAGAACGAAGGAGTTGAGCGGGATCTTTGCTATCCGCAGGACCGAGTTGGCCACTTGTAAACAACTTATTTACATGCTCTCGCGTAAGAGCCTTTTTGTGAACTGTTCCGGCAACCTGCCCTGTGGCTTTGGCATCTTTTAAAACAGCATTCAAAACTGAATTACATTCACCAAAAGCTGGGTCTGCGATTATTGAAAAATGTTTGTTGTGGGGTTTTTCCCGGAGAAACCTGTCGATGGCTGCACGGATGGAAATGACGGATGACTTCTTGTAAAAGGTACTGTCTTGTTTTCTAACTTCAGCGTAAAACACTTTTAGGCAGTTGTTGAGTTCTTCTTTGGTCATGTCTTGAATTTCCGTAGAAAATTTGTTTTGAGCGGTGAACCACTCTGAAAATGTAAACATATAAAGCTTAATTTGTATCGCGTTGTCAAAAATGTTGCTTCGTATTTACAAAGTTACGTAACATTCATTACGGAAATAAATTCAATAAAACAGAAGTTTGAGACTTAAAACCTACCATGAAATATTCTTATGCCATATTTCGTGGCTTTCTTGGTATTCTTCGGCGTTGAATCTGCTAACAGTTTCTCTATTTCCTCTTCGCTTCTCTTTGCAAATCGGCATTGTTCCGCCATTTTTTTGCCGGAAACTTAACAAAATTGAACTTCGCGGTATTTCCAAATAAGGTAGAGAGGGTATACTGCCTCTGAGACCATTAGTCGGGAACCAATCAAATTGCTTGAAAATGCATTATCCTATGGTGTGTATATTATAAATACATATATCATGGTGCCTTTTGGGGTGTTTTTTTTTAAAGCAAATAAACAGGAAGTAGTTGTCAAGAAATGAAATGGTCATTTTTAAATGTCAATTTCATTTCAAAATATATTTTGTCTGGTACCTCTTATTTAAGCCACGCCCACAAAAATGGATCATGGTACCTTTTATGATATCTTTCTAAAGTTTCCGAGAAACATTCCCGTCACTTTTATGTGGGATCAACCCTAGTGTGCGCGCGTGAGTACATGTAGTACTTCCATTACTTTCATGAAGTGAAGGTTTCTTCCAACAAGGCGACATTAACTTGGCTTTTTGTATATTTTATAAATGCAATTTATTTAGTGAAGCAAACCGAAGCGAATATCAGCATGTCAGACGGATTATTGTTTGATAAACTACTTGTCATTTTTTGTGCGTCAATTAGTTATTATGTGGTTGGCGATTTACTAATCAGGTCAATCACGAAATCAATGGAATGGAACAGTTGCGCAGTTGCCAGCTATTTTAGGAATTGAACGAAACAAAGGCAGAAATGCATTTAATTGTATATCATCGTACACGATCTGTACAGGATTGCCTCGATGTTCAATTAAGTCCTAGCCACGTAATCAATATTATATATATTGGACTGAAATCGAACCGAATTTCAATCAAACACAATCATTGATTTGGTATCAGTAAATCATGAAGCCCGGGGGATGGGTGTACTCCCTTGTATAGGCTGTATAGGTAGTATAGGTATTTGCAAAGAGTATGGCTTTTGAGCCGTTTTTGTCTGAAATAGGGTATAGAAATAGGATATAGATTTTGACCATTTTGGTCTGAAATAGGGTACGTTTTGTGCACTCTGGCCTGGAATTTGGTTTAGCTTTTAGACGAAACTATTTCTTTTGTCATTAAACATCAGGGAATGTGAAGCCCTTCTCAAATGTTTACCCAAACGGAACCCATTCCTGGGTAGCTGAAGTCTTGTATTAGAGATGTATTCATGTACTAATTTAATTTACAAGTCTGAAATAGGGTACGTATCGATTTTTGGGTCAGGTCTGAAATAGTGTATGGAAAATCTCATATTTTGGTCTGAAATAGTGTAAGGGTTTCAAGAAGCAGGCCACTGACACTTAATATTGTGGTCAAACGAGCTGATCAGAGAGACTAATTACGCGCGATGTCCGAACTCAATGCACGGATGCAGGGATTGATATTGTCAACTTCAATTTAGTTAGATTTACTTTGATAATCAAAACTTTCTATTACGACGGGGCTATTAAAGCTGAATTCTGCACGTTGTTGCAATATGTTACGTTACAAAACACATCTAGCGTCAGTGTTGTGTTTGTGCGTCATTCGTCTCCATGACGATCGACAGACTCAAGCAGCTCAATCACATTTCTAATCATGCACATCGAGCGACCTTAAGTAGATCATATAAAAAATGTAGTTACTGAAGTAAGTAGGTCTGTGGCGTAGTACAGAACAATTACGGTGGTAATACAATAGACTATGCTTTACTCAGTAAAGAATTACCTTGATTTGGATTTTCGGAAACCACCACTCCTGGAAAATAATAGAAATATAATGTTTAATGTAACCAGCATTGCCTATATAATTATAAACACGTCATATATGTCAGACTAATATAGTAAATGTGCAATGCAGTTTGATCAGACATATTAAAACTGTTAACGTTCACAGACCGCGCAGTTTTAAACCCTGGTTCTAAGCAGGTAGAAAAAAGAGTTTACTTGAAATACTTATAAGAATAAATGCAATGTCTTATAATAGGCCTTTTGTTAGAAGCCTTTAGCCTCTGTTTTAAAACTAGTCCTGGTGGGAAACCATTCACCTGGAAATGTGTCTTTAAAATTTGCTTGAACTTGCAAATAAATTCATTTTAAGGTTGTGGACCTTGGATGTCATAAAAGCTCTAAAATCAGTATAATCATGCTACTGCAGATAGATACTTGCGTTTCTTCTTTAGAGTTTAACGGCAAAGTTCATCATTGTACATGTCAACATTCTTTAGCTAACAACTTTTAGTTCTTCGATACACTTAGAGCAAAAATTTGGAGAATGCGATTTCCAACCTCGCTTCTGATGATAACCCAAACGATTAGTTGGATAACAGTTCGCCTACCTTAAGTAACGGTTCTTTATAATTTTGCAATGATCAATTAGTTTAACGCTGATATAGGACAGCATTCGTGGTTTTCTATCAGGTACTTGTATCCGTATACAAGCCGCTCTCGTTAAATAGTTAGCTTCACGGATTCCATTCTTCAGTGGCAAATACTTTCCCAGTAATTCGCCTGCTGGCCTATTTGCTTGTTTACTTGTCTTGTTTTCTTGTTTGTTTGTTTGTTTGTTTGTTTGTTTGTTTGTTTGTTTGTTTGTTTGTTTGTTATCTACAGTAGTACATTCGGGATTTGCAGTAACTGAGCAGCTCAGATACAGTCTGAGTCAACTCCTGCCTTGAACACATCTCTCTATTATACGGTCATGCTAAAGGCCACGTTAAGTATTTGGCTTTTACTCCCGCTAGGCGGACTTTCGCTATGATGGACATGGATAGCGTGGTCTCGTTTGGGGTGCAAAGGGGACCTGTTACATCCAAACCCAAACATGAACATAACAACAATCAACTACGTTCTTGCCTTGCTGGAGAATAATTGTGCGTATTAATTAAAATGTCTCACAGTTATTGCTTAAAGGCGCGCGGTTGATGTAATCGCTTGCATAAGGAGTGCCAAATATTGAATAGCAATATAATGTAAATTGAGCGCTATGACTAAGACTAAAGTTAATCGAAGTAAGTTCGACGAGAGAACGATTTACCAGAAAAAAGGAAACATATATTATCGACTAAAATAATACCGTGCGTTCCTGCTTGCACAACTGCTGTTGCAGTTGATTGATTTTATCCTTGAATCAAATAATTACCAAGCATCTTTGAGATCGCGGCTAGCACAGACTGAGTTAGCTACCAACAATCATTCGGAGAGAAACTGCACAAACATTTATCGACATGAACTGGAGAGAAATTTATTTTGTCGACCTTTTTCGCCCCATGTGATCCGGGTTCAACAAACACGCACCTGCATCTGCATGCTAATAAAGCTTCGACTATAAACTTCACTTCGCTTAATTAAGTCCGCTTTCCTTTTCTTTCGAACCGTTTTTCAATTATGCGATAGGTTACAACTAATTTTGAGATAATTTTGCTTCACTTACCTTGATAAAAGCAACAAATTAGGAGGCAAAGCCCGAAAGGCCTGAGCATTGCCATCACAACTTGTGAACAGTTTTTGCATTGCCCGCTTCTGCACAATTAACATTACTCCCTTGAACGATTAAACTTCCTGTTACGTCATATTATACATGTATATTGAGTGAAGCTCATTTGAATAACTGCTGACTATAGAAAAAATATGGATGTATTACATCCAGTAACTGGCAAAAAATTACGCGCGAGGAGTCTAGGATTCTACTGTTTACGCCAGTTTTTTTGCTAAGGTTTCAAATAGAATAAAACTTCTAAACAATGAAGCAAAATAACAGAAAAACACATAAGAAATGCTAGAAGCTGTTGAGAGTAACAACAAATGAAAGGAGCTATGTCACGATAATTTAAGTCATTTTTGTGAAGTGCACAAATTGAAGAAAGCCTCAAAATAATAGTTTAATTACTAAAACACCAAAGAGGTGACGATAAACCAAACAGGAGCAAGGATGGTTGAGGATGGAGGAGATTAAGACGGATTACGAGAGATTAAGACAATTTTTTCAAGATGCGCCATCCGTGACCTAGCTCATTCAAAGTAACATCGAATTAAACCGAGTAACATCAAATAATTATTATTTTTACTGACAAGCGTTACGTGTGTTCATAGAACATTTTAGAGTGTTGTGGAAAGCACGAAAGAGGCAAGTGCGTTGCTCAAGTCAACGCAGAAGTTCGTCTGTTTGACTGTTTGCTTGTTCACTTGTTGTTCACTTGTTGTTTGCTTGTTTTCTACAGTAGTTCATTCCGGGGATTTGCAGTAACTGAGCAGCTCAGATACAGTCTGAGTCAACGCCTGCCTTGAATACATCTCTCAAGTATACGAACATGCTGTAGGCCACGTTAGGTTTTCGCCTTTTAATTTATTCCAGCTAGGCGGACTTTCGCTATTCTGGACACGGATATCGTGGTCTCGTAAGGGGTGCTAAGGGGATCTGTTACATCCAAACATGAGCATAACAATAATAAAACGTTCTTTCTTCCTTTGCTGAAGAAAAATTGCGCATATTAATTAAAAATCTCACAGCATTGCTCAAAGGCGCTTATGTAATCGCTTGCACAAGGATTGCCAAGTATCGAATAGCAGAATATATGTACATTTGAATGCTACGACTAATACTAAAGTTAATTGAAGTTAGTTCGGTGAGAAAACAATCAACAGGAAAAAAGGACACACATATCGAGTAAAACAAAGTCGTTCGTTTCTGCTTGCATAACTACTGTTGCAGTTGACTGGCTTTACCCTTGAATCAAATAATTACCAAGCATCTTTGCGTAACACGGACTAAGTTAGCTGCCAACAATCATTCGGAAAGAAACTGTACAAATATCACTGGAAATGAGCTTTTAAGAGGCATTCTTTAGTCCGTCATTTTTCGCCCCATAAGAACCGGGCTCAACAGACACGTGCACACCTGCACCTGCGATTCTAATAAGGTTTCGACTGTAACCTTCACTTTGAAAAAAAGTCCCGTATGTTCTTCGTTTCTTTCAAAACGCTTTTCGACTTTGCAAAAGCTTACAACTAATTTTGAGAGAATGTTGCTTCGCTTACCTTGATAAAAGCAAAACATGAAGGGGCAAAGTCCGAAAGGCCTGAGCATTGCCATCACAACTTGTGAATATATTTTGCATTGTCCACTTATGGACAGTTAACACGTATAATGGACTAAAGCTCATTTGAATAACTGCTGGCTACAGGCCTGTACCCAGGTGCATATCATACAAAAACATGGATGTATTACATCCAGTAAATGTTAAAAAATTACGCGCAGGGAGGCTAATATTCTACTGTTTACGCCAGTTTTTGCTGAGGTTTTAAATCGAATAAAACTTCTAAACAATGAAGCAAAATTATAGAAAAACACATAAGAAATTATAGAAGCTGTTGAGGAGTAACTCCAAATTAAAGCAGCTATGTCAGGATATGTCAAGTCATTTTTGCGAAGTGCAAAATCACCTTTAAATTGAAGAAAGCCTAATAGTTTAATTACTAAGGTAGAAAAATACCAAAGAGGTGATGATAAGCCAAACAGGTGTAAGGATGGTTGATGGTTGAGGCCAGTGGAGAACTCAAGATTAAAATGGATTGCGAATGGCGAACTAGAAAACATTGTCCTTTTTTTCAAGATGCGCCATCCGTGACCTAGCTCCTTTAATGTAACATCAAATTAAACTGAGTAACATCAAATAATTCATCTTTTTACAAGCATCAGGTGGGTTGCAAGTCAGCGCAGTAGTTCGTCTGTTTGCCTGTTTGCTTGTTTACTTGTTGTTTGCTTGTTTTCTACTGTAGTGCATTCAGGATTTGCAGTAACTGAGCAGCTCAGATACAGTAAGTACGTAAGTAAGTAATGACTTTATTTAACGAGGCTAGCACTAAAATAGTTTAAAAAAAACTAACAAACCAGTCGCCCTCCTACATTATGAGATAAGATAAGATACAGTCTGAGTCAACTCCTGCCTCGAAGACATCTCTCTATTATACGGACATGCTGTAGACCACAAGCATCCCGTATGTTCCTCGACCATTTTATGGTGTTGTGAAAGTACAAGATAAGCGAGTGCGTTTCTTCAGTGATCATCTTGCTTACAACAGAAAATAGAACTACAGGCGTTCTTTTCTTGATTTCTTGATTGGTGCGAGAGAGCAACAAAAGGTTGCTCAGAACTTCCCTATCAACCAGAGTCAACTGAACACTGAATTACGTTTCGTCAAGTGCCTTGTGATTGTGATTGGCAAAACTATTTTTCGGGGACTGTCGCACGAAAACAAATTGGAAATACAATCATAAATCTACTGCCTGCTTGCCTGCTTGCCTGCTTGCCTGCTTGCCTGCTTGCCTGCTTGCCTGCTTGCCTGCTTGCCTGCTTGCCTGCTTGCCTGCTTGCCTGCTTGCCTGCTTGCCTGCTTGCCTGCTTGCCTGCTTGTCTGCTTGCCTGCTGCTCGTGCAGATACATGCACTGTCAACTTCTACCTTGAAAACATATTTCTATTATACCGGCATACAGAAGGCAACGTCCCGGCGAAATTTAATACACGGCAGTTTTGGCTTAAACAACTTCGGCTAAGCGGACTCTCGCTATTATGGACACTGAACGATCGTTTTCTCAAAACATAATTTGTTACATTTAAGCATGAACATTATAATAACATTCAAATATCAAACAAACGCGTTCTTTCTTTGTTGGAGAATATAGGCTTATAGGTCTTATAAAGTTATTGCTTAAAGGTGCTATGTATTCGTTTGTACAAGTTACTGCCAGATATCGATTAATAGTATATTATTATTATTATATGGAACACTGTTACTGAGACTGAAGTTAATTTAAGTTAGTTTGAAAAGATCGCAATAAACCGGGAAAAAATGGAAACATATCGAGTACAATATTCTCGTGCGTTTCTGCTTGCAAAACTCAATTTTTACCTTGGATCAAATAACTACCAACCATAATTACGCACGTTGCTAAAACTGACTGACTTAGCCTGAGCAACAAATATTCGGAGAGAAACTGTACAAATACTTGTCGACATAAACTGGAGAGGCATTGTTATTTATTGGACCATTCTCGCCCCATAAGATTCAACACACCTGCACTTGTATGTTAATAAGGCTTCCACTGTAAACTTCACTTCGTTTAAGTTCGTTGTTTCTTTCTTTCTTTCAAAACGTTTTCAATTCTGCAAAAGCTTACAACTAAATGCAAGATAATTTTGCTTCACTTACCTTGATAAAAGCAACAAATTAAGAGGCAAAGTCCTAAAGGTCTAAACATTGCCATCACAGCTTGTGAACCCACAGGCTTCCCAAGCTCGTGATAATTTTTTTTTATGAATAAATTACTCTTGTTTATGTAAGCGCTCAGAGTGGAACGTGACTCTCTGAATTAAGCGGTGTTGTGTTACAATGTCGGCCGTTGGGAATTTGAGCGCTCTATAAGACGTTGTATGGCGATCGAAACAGCGTTTAATTTAAGCGTTTCGATATGGTAAATTTTTGTCGTATTTTTTATAAAAAGAAGTAAATGAACTCACCTTGTCTGGTTTCTGTGTAGCTTTTGGGCTATTTAGGCGTTTTTAGGCGTTTTTGGGCGATTTTGTCATTTCTGTCCTACGTCTTATGAAGGCTAGGACAGAAATGACAAAATCGCCCAAAAACGCCTAAAAACGCCTAAATAGCCCAAAAGCTACACAGAAACCAGACAAGGTGAGTTCATTTACTTCTTTTTATAAAAAATACGACAAAAATTTACCATATCGAACGCTTAAATTAAACGCTGTTTCGATCGCCATACAACGTCTTATAGAGCGCTCAAATTCCCAACGGCCGACATTGTAACACAACACCGCTTAATTCAGAGAGTCACGTTCCACTCTGAGCGCTTACATAAACAAGAGTAATTTATTCATAAAAAAAAATTATCACGAGCTTGGGAAGCCTGTGGTGAACCGCATCACTTCCATCCACGATTGACACTCAAACACAGACGCTGAATACACTCTAATCGCCGGTTGCCCAGGGGCATAAGTTATCATACAAAAAGATTTATTACATCCGGGGTAGTTTTAAAAGCTTACGCGTGGGATCAAACTGGTTACGAACCAATAACCCTTTTCACAGTTAACTTGTGATATTTGCATAACAATGAACTTGAACATAACAGCGAGGCAATTTCGGGCACAAGCTGCTAAACTAGTATAAAAACAGTTTTAAAATGTAGAACAGCTACAATTATTTTAGTTTACGTTGTTTTTAAAAAAAATTGTAAAACGATTTTTCTCTATTAATCAAGAGTAGATTCGCATAAGCAACAGGGAGATCGGGTTACGATCTTTACGGCAAAATTTAACTAAAATAGTTGTATATTTATTTATTCTCCGTTTTAAAACTATTTTTATACTAACATAGTACAAGGAGCTCAAGAAAATCACGATGTTTTACAGCTTGTGCCCGAAATTGCCTCGCTTCTATGTCTAACTGTATTGTTATGCAAATATTTCAGGTTAACCGTGAAAAGGGCTATCTCGTTCCCAGAGTCCTCGTTACCCTTGTCCAGCGGTGGAGCGGCCAACAAGGAGCTATGAGGGGAAGCGATCCGCCATGACAGGATTCTTGGGCTTCCGGCTCTACTGCGCATGTGTTCGACCCCATGTTTTAACTAACGGACGCCAAGATTCTTGGACTTCCGGTCTTACTGCGCAAGTCAGGCGGATCACTCTATCCCCGAGGTCCTTGTTGGCCGCTCCACCGCTGGACAAGGGTAACGAGGACTCTGGGAACGAGATTGGTTACCAACTGGTTTAAATCGAATAAATAATGATGTAAAATAACAAAAAATCAAATAATATAAGAAATTCTTGAAGAGCATGTTTTACCAGAGGTCTACAACTAGAGGTTTCCATCTCTGGTATTCTGTCTTGTCCAGGGGGGGGGGGGGGGGGGATAGAAACTCCTTATAAATGGTTTGCATAATTGCGGACATAGCGGTGACGGGCAACCAAGTGTGCGCAGTAGCACTCAACTAGTTGCTAAGAGGATTGTCCCACGGGAACGTATTAACACTAATAGCTTGTCAGGCAAGAAATTCACACCTAAAATTACTATGCATGATAACAAAAAGGTGTTTTTCCTTGGTTGTTTTCGCTCGAAAACGAAGATGTGTTTTTTTCGTTGCTGTCTGATTTCGCTTCGCCTCGTGTATTACAAGGTACGATAAACATTTTCATCCGACTTCGCTTCCCCTTCCAGTAGTAGCACTACTGACCGTGTCCGAAAGACTATCGCTGTAGCATGTAGTAAATGAAGCTCAGACGGATTTTTCGCTTGTTGTTTTACGCTGCCGAGATATTTTCTCGGCGGCGTGAAAGATCAGGCCAAAAATTCGCCAGCGCTGTGTTTGCAGGCTAAACACGTACAGCTCTACGCTGCGAGCTTGAAAAATTTTCCCGGGTTAGAAAACAATGAATTTTTGGTTGACGTCCAATCTCGTTCTCAGAGTCCTCGTTACCTTTGTCCAGCTACCTTTGTCCAGCGGTGGAGCGGCCAACAAGGACCTCTGGGATAAAGCGATCCGCCATGACCGGATTCTAGGACTTACGGCTCTTCTTTGTTGGCCGCTCCACCGCTGGACAAGGGTAACGAGGACTCTGGGAACGAGATTGGCTGACGTCATTCTTAGCAACGGCTTGATTGACACACGATTCGCACTGTTGCTCTGTTGCCCGGCACCGCTATGTCCTCAAAGAAAAGTGCCAGATTTCTATCCGCCCCTTCCCCCTCCCCCCTGGTCTTGTCCCATCAGATTCACGTTTAGGCTATTTTTAGACCATTTTCCCGATAACCAGTAGCCAATCACGTTCAACCGTTTTTAATGTGCGCGCTACGAAAAGGCAGAAACTTTGGCCAAAGAAAAGCGGAAAAATAAAAAGCGAAAAGCATCACAGCAGAATGGCATAATTGTTTTATTAAATACTTCACTAAATTTAGGTTAGACTTCGGTATTACTTTTGGTAAAAGTATAAATCGACTGAGTGATTTTTCAGTTCAATCTAAATGAAGCATGATTCGTATTATGAAAACGGCAGCAAAACGGCGCGGTGTTCAGTTTTAAACAAGTTGAATGAAAAGAGAGCAAGACAAAGTTTTTCTTCGGCGGATTCAGTCTTCTCTCAATCTCTCTAAAGTTTTGTATATTCTGGAAAATTGTGCAGATGGTTTAGCAGATCCGAAATAATTATGGAGCTGAACATTATATATATTCATTTTACAAGTTGAATGGACAGCTGAACGAAGCCCGAAGGTTTCACGTGTTTATACGGCGGGAAAATCTTGCGCGACTACAGAATTAAGCTTAAACAACGAACTGAGAACAAAGGAGACCTTCTATATCTACATGGATGGAGAGAAAGATAGTGATATTTGAAGATAATTTTACTGTGAAGTGATCTTTGATTGTACCGTCACGAACGCTTGACGAACTGCCGTATTTATGCTTCGTATGATTATCCGATATTTATTGTGCTGATTTTAAAAAACTTAATTCAGCTGGAATTGACAAGCCTCTTTGAAATACAAGGTAACAATACTGAATAGGTTAAGCTTAAACCTGTGTTGTAAACAGGTTTTCATTCTTTGGACGAATCATTAGTTGTATCCGCGGTTTTCGCCGGGATCTTCCCGTAAATTGTTTCCGGCTGACTTTTAGTCCTCGTTCAGTCGCATTTGTTGTTCATTTAAGCCTGGTTTCCATATAATCGCAACGATCGCAACGATCGCTGCGATCCTTGCGATCCTTGCGATCATAGGTTTCCATATAATCGCAACGATCGCAAAATGGCAGCGATCCTTGCGACTGCGATCCTTGCGATCGTTGCGATCGTTGCGATCAACGACATCAACCGGTTTCCATATGATCGCAACGATCGCACTGTTGGGACCGCATCTCTGCCTGAACCCGAAGGTACATTCTTCTTCTTCTTCTTCTTCTTCTTCTTCTTCTTCTTCTTCTTCTTCTTCTTCTTCTTCTTCTTCAAGAATCGTCCATACGCTGCCCTAATGTTTTTGAACTTATTTTGAGCCTCGGTTATGCTGATTTTAAAATTTTCGGCAATTTTTTTCCAGCAGTTCATCTTTGTATGTAGGTCCTTGAAGTCTTTGCTAAATTTGTTATAAATACAGTCATATTTCTGCATTTCTTCCATGAAACGTGCGTTCTCAGCTGCGGACGCCATTTTGCCGAAATTGAGAAAAATTATGGGATGCAAGGCTTTGGTGTGCATTGCAATGCTTTCTGGGACATTTTGTATCGCAAGGATCGCAAGGATCGCAACGATCGCAAGAGTGGTTTCCATATGATCGCCACACTCGTATACTTCGCATGCCGCCATATTTAATACTAATATACCTGATAGGTAGAAAATGCTGCCGGGGGAAAGGAAAATGTAACAGTATGCGCATAAGTAGAAGTTTGAATGGAAATAGAATTTATTTCTTCGGATGAACTATAACCACTGAACGCAACAAAACTTACCAAACAGGAAGATCAGCGAGCAGATTCAATATTACTCCTTCGGAAGCTTCTTCATTCACTTCGGAAGCTTCTTCATTCACTGAGTGCACAGCACATGACGCTGGTTTACACATGACGCTGGTTTATTACTATATGTTAATTGTGTAACCTAAGTCTCAAAAATGTCGTTATCAGTTAAGTGAAGGTATACGCTCACTTTAATGATACTCCTTAGAAATCTGTTTCTTAGAGTTTTACAAAGAGCAATCAGCCCCATGTAAACAAGCTCTTCATAAAACATCTGCAACTCCTTATGGAGCACCCAACGAGTTAACGAACAACAAAAGCCGTTGCTTACATTCTCAACAAGCAAGGCCTTCTCGTTGATGTTTAATCTTATATTGACGATTTTTACGTTGCCGAGAGAAAAAAAACACGAAAGAATATATTTTGATCGCATGACTCATTGAGTTGTTTGGAGCCAAAAATACCCGACCGTATATCTTTTGATCGCATTAAATTAGTGGCTTAATTGCATTCACGTCAACACCTTGACAACGAGTGTCGCTGTTTCCGCTACTGACTCGTACTCCAGGACGACCTTTTTGCACTGGCTCCAATGCAAAAGAATAATTATCTGCTACGTTAACTCCAACAGCCACTGGCGAAGTGTGCAGCTGTCGTTTAATAGAGCATCCTGTGTTCGACCTCGTCGAACTTTCAGTTGTCGATTATTGATTATTATCGCGAACGCTCACGTTTCACCGCCTCCAGGTTTCTCTGTCAGTGATCTTCTTTTGAAACCTTTCCCCACGGGGGTGAGACTCCCCAATAATTATTATTTTTTTCTGTCTTCTTTTTGTCTTGAACGGGTTATATATTTTACGATTTTTTTGGTCTTAAACGGGGAATATATACGCAGGGTATGATTTTGACTTAAATGTCTTAGACGGGTAGCGCGTAGCAGCAAAAAACCGGAGCAACGAAATAACTCACCTCTGAGCCTAGCTGTCGAGAAAGAGAGAGCACGTGGAACAGCGCATCTTACTTTGTTCCATTCGCGCATAACCACAATTCCATGCGGTCTGAGCCTAGCTGTCGAGAAAGAGAGAGCACGTGGAACTGCGCAACTTACTTTGTTACATTCGCGCATAACCACAATTCCATGCGGTCTTAGAAAATTTGGTTTCAAGGCCCTATATTGTAATTGTTTGCCGATTAGGTCTGCTGCCTTGTTCGTTCGCTTCAGGCTCACTCACAGCGGCAGCAACAACTAAAACCGCGCGAAGGGAGCCTGGAAACGAAAGAAACTTTCAAATGGTAGGGAAATTTCCAACATTCCTTACGAAACGGAAAAAGAGGATTACCTCTGGAGGTAGTCCACAATTTCCGAACGGATTTTCCGGAAATTGTCTGATCCATTTGACTTTCAAGCGAAATTTCCGGATTTTTTGGCTAAATGGTATAACCACCCTATTTTAACTAATCCCAAATAAAGCAAACAGGCGTTTATATGCTGAAAAAATCCGTGGCTGAATCTAATTTCTTCGGTTTTGTATTAAGGTTTTTTCATACTAATTCGACGCGACCAAAAGCGCACGGGTGTTCACCCGCGCGATTAGTATAAGCACGATGTGACATACGCAGGCGCAGTGTCTCATGAATTTCGATCAACATTGCATCATGGATCTCGTTCCCAGAGTCCTCGTTACCCTTGTTCAGCGGTGGAGCGGCCAACAAGGAGCTCTGGGGGAAGCGATCCGCCATGACAGGATTCTTGGACTTCCGGCTCTACTGCGCAAGTCAGGTGGATCACTCTATCCCAGAGGTCCTTGTTGGCCGCTCCACCGCTGGACAAGGGTAACGAGGACTCTGGGAACGAGATTGCTTGCGTTTGTGGTTGCGCTTGTGCTTGTGCTAGCGTCACCACGGTTTACAAGTACGTGTCTTACTGTCTTGTGTTTATGCTTATGCTTGCGTCGTACGTGTAAATCAGCATTTACTTCTTATCCAAGTGAGGAAACGAACCCTTGATATAAGCCGCTGTGCTCTCTAAAACAAAAAAACCCTTGGGTCAATTCCTTTCTAGGCTCTCGTCATATCCGACCCAGATAAGCCACAAATGACTGCTTCTCAAATATGAAAGGACCATAGAAATGACGTTATAAAAGGTTCATAACTCAAATGGAACTACGAGCCGCAGGCAAGTGGATTCACTCCCGGGTTCACTGCCAGGGTTGAGAAACGTGCGCGCGACAGAGCGAACGAATATACCATCACTTGCATGCATGGGTTGCGTTTTACGTCTCTACTTCTATCCGACCATAGCTCTTAACCAATAAGCGCGCGAGAATTAGATTGGACAGTTATTGTAAATATAGATACATTAATGCAAAAGGGTGCCCTAGCGTAACTGTAATGTTGTTTTGAAATATGTTAATACGAAATACTGTTACCAGCATCCATAAAGCGTTTTAAGTACTCGTTGTAAAGGCACTAGCCTTGTTGGGAAGGCAACATAAGCCTCCCTTGCTGAATCCACCATCAACAAGCGAACGACCCGAGATGCAAGCAGAAGGTGGACAAATTGTCGTGAACCCAACTTTCCAAGAATGGGTTTTCGAAAATGACCATCCAACTTTTATGACTCCGATGAAAAGGCAGATAACATACCGTGTAGAAGAAGAAATCGGCCCTACTGGAACTAAGGATGTTCCAATCCAACAGCATGACTCCCAAGGCAGCGTTGGCTACGAGAAAGCAAACCCCACTCAAGGATCAAATCGTGCGGTATTGATACTAGTGAGTCTTGTGTTCTTGATTTCCATCGCTGCTCTTGTACTGGTTCTACTGATGTTATACGGAAAAATCGGCGACGGATGTGGCTGCTCCGCAAACGAAGGTCAGTATTGAAGTTTGAGATTAATAAGCAAAAGGATAATATTTAATGGTCCCGTATATACTATAAAGGGTTTGTCTTTGTTTAGTATTGGGCGTTGATGTGTTTATTTTGTATCATTTTGTTTCAATTTATCTACCGAACTTGTTCTTATTTTTATTAATTTCTTACTCTTTTACTTGTAATGATTAAAAGCATACGTGACTCTTTTTCCCACACGCACTCATGCGCAAAACAAATTAACTACAAAAAAGAAAGAAAGAACTAGAAATGCAAATCATTAGCTACATAGATTGAGAATATAAGATAAATAATTCAATGAACTGCGGAAGAAATATATTACGAAGGTAGATCATCGCTTTGCAACTTAAAACGTTGTGCAGAGAACCAAAAAATTCAGGCTTGAACGGGTTTGGAACGCATGACTTTGCGATGCCGGTGCAATATGCTCTTATGAAATGATCAATCAAGCCCGCGGGGAGCTGGTCAGTTTTAATTTGTGAGTTGGTTAGCTACATGCATTCCTCAACTAAAAAAAATAACTATCTCATTCTTATAGGTTACATGACTCGAGTTTCTACTGAAAAAAAACGAAATTTGAAAAAACGTATGTAACCTAAAGGTTCGTAACTTTTCACATACAATTTACCGTTTACCAAACTTGGTAGTCACATCAGTAACAACATTTACGTAAATTATCACGCAGACAATTTCTTTATCACGCACGTCACGAGCATATTTGTGGTTAATCATTTCAATTTAATCATTCTAGAAAAACAGTTTATTTGTCGTGATTTTAATTGAATTCTTTTATCTCGGCAACTCTATCGCTCTGACTATAAGTGTTGGCAAAGAAAATTAGATACGGTATGAACAGACATTTACATATATATTTTATGATTCCATCGTAAAAACGTTAATGTTCGATCGTGCGAAGCTTCTCGATATCAACAACGAAATCATAATAACAATAGCTTGTTATAATATCCTTTTCCATTGTTATAGCATTGCAGTGTCATTTCATTGTATTGTTTCATTGGAATTCGTGATGTTGTTTTCTTTTTGTTGATGATACATCGATAAAGAGGCTCGTGGAACCTATTGACATCGTCACAATTTGGTCCAAAATAGAGAGATGCTTCACTCTAGTAGCTCGCTCTCAGAGTGAATTGTACACGTACTACACATGAACATAGATTAACCCCATTATAATCCCGGGGGGGGGGGGGTACTCCCTTATATAAGCTATATAGGTATGTGCCGCACCAAAGGGTATGGTTTGAGCCGTTTTGGTCTGAAATAGGGTATAGATTTTGACCATTTTGGTCTGAAATAGGGTATGTTTTGTGCACTCTGGTCTGGAATTTGGTTTGGCTTTTAGACAAAATTGTTTTTTACATTAACATCGGGGAATTTGAAGCCCTTTTCAAATGTTTGCGCAAATGCAACCCATTCCTGGGTAGCTGAAGTCATGTATTAGACAGGGAGTACCCCCCCCCCCCCCCGGATTGTAATAAAGGCCCGATCAAAGGGTCTCAACATTTGTCTCAACATTCCCTCGATATTTGTTGAGTCATGTTGATCATGTCCGGTCAAACGGCCGCAAACAACCTCTCAACATTTCAAGAACAATAGAAATGCTGTGAAGATGTTGAGACAAGGTGAATTCAAACTTGTCTCAACATGTCACAACACCTTTCTCTTGAGAGGTGGTGTCAAACGGCCTCAACGTCGGCTCTCATCAAATGTTGAGAGAATGTTGAGATCGATTGAGAGAAATAGTGTAACCGTTTGATCGGGGCTTAAGGTGCTGTTGCATTAAACATGTTAAGCTGTTTTAGACGTTTAGACGGAGAGGAAAGGGAAATGTATTGCGAGCGAATTGTGATATTGTCCATAAACACTCCCGTCTTATTCTATTCCTAAAAAAAGTAGTAAACTGATATTTTTCAAAAGATATCGGTTACAGGTTTAACTCTGCTTGGAACTATGCCGTTATGTTTGTCGACTGGCGTAAGCGAGTGCATGGACCTCTTTTTATGCCTATTAAACGAACTAGCTTGAGTCGTTAGCTAACCGTATCTCTGAGAAGAAATACGCAGTATTCAACTACTGATTTAGCACAGAGCACCCTTAAATTTACCACTTCCATGCCCATAGATGATGTGACATTTATTAAAGTTAGTTTTACTTTATATATTAAACATGTAGTTGTGGTTGATGTCAACAATGACAACGACACACAGAAATAAAACAATAATAAAGTATAGCATGATAGCAGAACATGAATCGTTACCTCTACTAGAATCGTGTCATGCAGTATTCTAACAATCATGATATTTTGTATAATTAATATTTTAGCTTCTGCGGCCAGAAGCCTCGCAACTGGCTCAGACAGTGGCATATTAGCTAGGATTAAGGTCCTTGAGGAGAATGTCACAAGCCTTCAACAGGATTTGGTAAGGACATGCATGGTGCTTTTTGTAACACTACTTAAAATTTGCTTATCATACGATGAGAGAGGGTAATTATCGTGGTTGTTTGGTGTGCCATTTCAGGTCAGTGCACTGCATAAGAGTATTTTTTTTTCCAAATGTGCCATTAACGCATCATTGTATGGGCGTCCACACTATGCCTTCGTCTTGTTTGTTTATGGCTGGCTGGCTGGGTTTATGTGCCCCGGACCCCACTCGGCCAAACGTGCACTGAAGCCTGTTCGTAAGAGAACTCATTTCCCTTGGCTGTACGAGCTGAAATATTTCCCGAGGTTTATCAGCGTATTGAGCTTATTACAGGAATTGCATCGAAAATTTAATATTTGGAAAGCAAAGACGAATGCAAGAAACATCCTTGTTTTTAGATAGATAAAGCCAGGCTAGTGAGATCTAAAATAAGGTATATCAATCACTTACAAAGCTAAGAAGCTGTCCATCATGGCTATCAGCATAATCTCTTTCCCAGAGGCAGCGATTGTTTTAGTCAGCATGACCTAGAGTCGCGAAATCTGGCCGGAAAAATGCACGGAGACAGTGTATGGCGACAGTTTTGCCTTTAAGGCCAATTGGAAACGGAATCTTAGTTCCAACAGCAGGGAGAGTTGACAACCAACCGTACAGAGAACAATAGAGAGAGACGAAAGTAGACCCTAAGCAAGTGCTGTATTTGTCAACCTGGCGTTATGTTTGAACTTTTATGAAATGGAATTTGATTTAAAGGAGCTATATACAAATTTATATTTGTTATTATTATTAGCTACGTCACTAATAATAATCTGATGACGTAACATTTTAATAACGTCACAAGGTTCAATGTCTATCCATACTCCCAAATGTCGAAAACGACTAACTGAATGAATCAATCCATGTTCATCTTTATTTTAAATGTGGTTTATAGGCGGAGAAAACCAATGAACTTAAAGAAAAATGCAACGATGTATCGAAAAAGGTGGGTTGAATGTTCTCACGCCTTCTCCATTTGTTCTCTTTTTCGTTGATGCATCATCCATGTTGATGTAATTGATGGCGCATCTTGAAAAAATTGGCCAATGTTTTCTAGTTCGCCGTCCGCAATCCGTCCTTATCTTCTCCATCCTTAACCATCCTTGTTTTTGTTTGGTTCCTACCTAAGTTAACTATTATTTTGAGGCTTTCTTCAATTTGAAGCTAAGGTGATCATAGTGATCATCGTGACATAGCTCATTTAATTTTATTATTTCCAAGGTTTAATATCCATTTTAATTTTGTGTTGCATTGTTTTCTTTTTTAGCTAATCTCAACTACGGCAGAACTAAAGGCAACAGACAATATAATCTATGATCGCATTAGAAACGTGACCTCGACTATTCTTAATAAGGTAATTACAAAAACAAAAGGTTCATAATAAAGACAAATATAATATATGGATTATATAGAAATACCAAATGGTGGTAGGCAGAAGATTTCCTGAAGACCTCCGAAGATTCCCTTGGAAGCTGTTTAGACTCTACGCCAAAATGTTTTTAAACATTTTCAGCGTAAGAGTAGGTAGGGGGGGGGGGGGGGGGGGGGATTGGGAGAGGAGAAGGGGGGATGGGGAGATTTACCTTTCTCCCTCTTCATCCTCCTCTTCTGTCACTTTCATTAATTGTTGCTTTTTTTCGGTTGGCACATCTGCAGCTTAACATCACGGAAAGTCAACTCCAGATGAGTGACAAAGATTTAGCTTCTTCGCTGAACGAAGCAAGATTCAATCTAACCACAAAGGTTTGTTACAGATAACTAATTAGTATATGTAATAGGAGTACATGCTGTCCAATTTGGAAATAATTGGATGAAAAAAAAGGACTAGGCCTGCCGAAATTGGATGAAACCATAGGCCAAGTCAAATTTGGCAGTCCGATGTTCTTTTCTTTTTTTCATTCAATTATTTTCAAATTGGACAAGCATGTAGTGCCATTAGGTTTTAATTATATCGTTTTTTTCTATATATTATTATGAATCCTGGTTACGGTTCTTCAATTTTCTTGCGGGTGAAACTGTCCAAATATACAATTGATAAAGTCAGCGTCATGATCAAATATGCTCCTATGTATATTGTTTTGTGAGATTTTTAAAATATTTCACTGTTGCTTTATTATTTTATTACTTAAGTTCCGTATTTTTCCTTTACATGAATGAAACAATTTCACAGTTGCTTGACTCGGAACAGAAGTTGCAAAACACCATTGAGGATACAAATCAAACGCTTAATGAAAAGGTAAACTACCGCGCAAAAAGTTCATTATTTTTTCTCAAACTCATTAATAATTCATCAAGTTAAAACAAAGAAAATCATAACCGTGTCGGAGGTTTGGTTACCTGGTCTTAATTAGTATAGATTTTTACGATTTTACTTTTTTTCGATTGGGAAGATATATCAAACACTCGAGACAGTGTTTCATCGGCTATCATACTCCGCTGCACGTCGTATTTTCAACTGTCTTCTGTGTGTTTGGTGATATCCCGATGCACTGTCTCTCGTGTTTGATATATTACTTCACACATCATATCTCCTCTGTTTTTGTCCCTAATTACTTGCATTTATTACTGATCCTTCGTCACAGCTGTAGCTGAGGGATATTGGAATTTCGTACATTGCAAACACAACTGTGAGCCAAGGAATATTTCTTCACTTTACATCTCTAACCGCGGTTCATATGTGATTCATTCATATACTCCACATGTCATTAATTTGTATGTTTCAGCTGACGTCAGCGAGGACTCAGCTTCAGTTGATGGATGAAGAGCTACTTCGTAAAGTTCAAAATGTCAATTCGTCACTCCATGAAAAGGTAATAATTCTTCCACTAATGTTTTCCGCTTCTTCGCCAAGGAGTGATAGTCAGTGATACGTCTAGCAGTATTTGCTGACGTCACTGTTCACATCTCGCACTCCCTTATATACGCTATATAGGTACGTGCCGCTGGACAGGGTATGGTTTTTAAACATTTTGGTCTGGAACAGGGTATAACAAACGGCATTTTTTGGTCTGGAACAGGGTATCAGTTTCTTAGAAGTTGGCACAAAGATCGGTAATTGATACCGGCTGGAATAGGATTATGTTAGTCAGACGAATCGAAACGCGTAGGAAAAAAGCTTTACAACTACAAGTTCGCAGTGCTGCTTACTAGTTTAGCCGTTTAAATCGTTAAAAATCGTCTGTAACAGGGTATTCATTTTGTAACATTTAGTCTGGAACAGGGTCGCACAATTAGCGTTTTGTGGTCTGGTGCAGGGTACGGGTTTTTATAGCCCAGCGGCACACCCTGTACTTGTTGCTTTCCTTGTTCGTTTTTAGCACGTTTTGAACTCATCTGTGCATTATTAGAGTGAGACGAACGGCCAAATGAAATATATTTGTTAAACAAATAGACTGTCAGCCTTAGCCTTATCGCGAGCTCCTGTGAGATACGTTTTTTTCATTCTGTTAGCTTATTGAGTTGTTCAAACTCCATCGTATAGGCAGATGCACTCAAAACTGATCTTAACGCGACAAGAAGTCAACTGATTGCCTCCGATGCTGATATAAAAGACGCCCTGGCAGCCGTCAACACAAGTCTCACGTTAAGGGTTTGTAAAACATTTTTTTATGGTGTTTGTTTACTTGATCGTGTTTCTCGTCCTGTACCAACCGGCTAGAAACCATACATTGTAAGAAACTATAATAATTATGCAGCCTGGTGTGCTATAAATAAATTACAGTGAAGAACGCCCTACCTACTCGACCAAGTTTTTGATTAATTTTTGACAACTATTTGACATATGTTTTACAACTTTCAGATGGCTTTTGTTTCAACTGGCTAATCAAAATGTAAGAACTATGGGAGGCGGAGATGTCAAGCTCCACGTTTGCGTTCTGACAATTGCCATCTCCGCCTCCCACAGTTCTTGCAACTTGATTGCTATACTACACGTGTATATGAAAAAATACTACTTTGAATTTCAGGCACAGCGACTGGAATCGAGAGTACAAGTGGTATTCAATTTGGCAAACGAGACGGAAGGAAAATTAAATGACTTAAAAAACAGCACTGAAACTTCCTTTACTCAGGTAAGCCTATTGTAAATCAAAATCAATTGATGACTGAAATACCTGGTGTCGACCTGACGAAGGACTACAATTTAACCCTATTCAGACTGGGACCCGGCTAATTTGGTAATCTTCGACCGAAACCCTACATTTAAAGGGAAAGACGTGGCTACCAAATATGATGAGACAGCTGCGAACACCAGTGATTTGCGTTTTTAGCATATTTTGTTATAATTGAAAACGTGTGATAGGTAGGCTGCATTTTATCAAGTTGTCCTAACAGATCAGTACCCTTTGATCAGAGAGAGAGAAAGAGAGAAAGAGGCACTGTGAGAGTTACGTGTCTTGCCCAAGAGCACAATACTGACCCAGCGAGCAGGGCTCGTACCCGGACCTCGCTTATATAGGTCACCACGCCACCCATAGGCTTTCATCATCATCATCATAGGCATCAATGTAATAGCCTACTTTATTTCTAACCTTTACAAACTCGTAACGACACGGAAACCTTTGTAAAGTAGGCACTTTTTGGTTTGTGTTACAGACAATGACAGCGCTACAAATCTTAAGGACAGACCAGAATTCAACAAGAAGTGAGCTACAAGCTGTAGACGCTGATTTACAGAAATCTTTGATAGCTGTTAACACATCTCTGACAACAAGGGTATCATAACGTGTTTAATTAACTTTGTTACTGTGACGTAATTTTTCTGTTTGTCAATTTGCTTGCTTGATTTTTTGTCTTTTTCTAAATAGCCCAATCTACAGAACAAGAAGAAAGCGACATTAATGGAATTGTAATATGCACTTCAGACATGAGGTGCAATCTAAGAGACGTTGAACAAAAATGCTGATAAAGCAAAAATAAAAATAGCAAAAGTTTGCCAAATTTCATGAACCGAGCTCCGACCAAAGTTCGCCCGCCGGCATGGTTAACTACTTGTCACACAACTACCGAATATTATGTGAGACTTTCGATCAAAATATTTTGTTTCCTGACGTTGCGTTTCTTAATTTGCTTTTAATTTCCGCTTTTAATTTCCGCTTTTCAGATTGACAGTCTTGACTCTAACACAAATCGGTTATCATCAATACTTGGGACAACACGAAGTGACCTCGAGAAGCTTAACAAAACACTGATAAATACTACACTGAAGGTGGGTTTGTAAATGACGTCTATAACACTAATTGCATTTCAATCCTTTTTGTCTCGTGTAACTATGGTTACGTGAGGCTTTGCGTGAGTCTGGCAGGCACAACATCGTAATAATCCCTCGTTAATCCCTCGTCTGGGAATGAAAGGAATTTATAAAAAGAAAACAATTTTGACCCTTTTAATATATTTATCAAGCCGCAAGAGTGGCCAGTATGAATTTTTTCTCGTAATGTCATAATTAAAGAGATAAATTGTCTTGAAAATATTCTCCCAACTGTTGCTGTAAGAAAAGTTTGGATACCAGTAAAAACCAGTTAGTGTATGGGAATTCTAGGACCTAAAAAAAATAAAATACAGAGATAAGAACTACCTTGTATGTTAAACGAGATAACTCAATGAATCTTTGATTTTGACAAAGTAGCCTACACATAAGAACTAAATGAATCGAAAATGAAGAATTTCAAAGGTTTTTCAGGTTCGCTTGATAGTTAGCTTTATAATTCCTTCAATCAACAAACCCATACCTTCCTCTGTACTCAAGTGTAACACAATCATAGATTTTATTGTATTTCATTGGATTACATTTCATAAAATTGTGATCATATAACCCGCACTCTAATTTGTTGCAGCTGTTTTGCATGACAACAACAACAACAACAACAACAACAACAAACTTTATTGTTATATAGCTAGACCAAGGCACGTTCTCCCGGGGTTTTAAATTCCCCTAAACTTTCTCTGTGTTTGCATCAGCTATGTAAACACGCGCACCAACTTCTATTTCTTAAATATACATTGTAATTTATTATAGTTCCAAGATGATATTTTGTCACTGGGAACAAGTTTAAATTCCACCAAAGAAAATCTTCAATCTTCCGTTGGCAACTTGCAAAATGTCATTGGAGAGTTAAACAAAACTTTTACAGACCAGGTAAGTCAAAGCAAATTAAATCTAAGCTCAATACAGTTATTACAATCGTGGTTAAAAAAGATCAGACAACCTCGAAAATATACAGTATGGTTAATTTAAAGAAAAACACGATATCCACGAGGCACCGAGCTCAGTTTTATGTGGTAGTCAGTTGTGTGCATATGTCATTACAGTACTGCGCAAAAGTAATGCAAACTAATTTCGTCGAATATAAACGAAATTTCAGTTAACTCGAAACGAAAGTTCGAACTGTCTATTGTTTGAATTGATCCTAAATTTCGAAGTGTCCAGCGAGAGTTCGCACGAAGCGTACACGATATTTTTCACTAGCACACTGAAAAGTGAAAATTAATTTCAATTATAACCGTATACTTTGTTGGTATGATGAGCATAGTTTTGATATCAACAGTCAGGCAAATAAAATTAAAATTAATGTTGATCTTTTAGGTACAAGTGTTAGGACAAGAGGATAAAAGACTTCAAAGCGACCTGATAGCTATCAACACTACGTCACTTCAACAGGTTGGCAATAACCAATAAGAAGCATGGTTAATTAATTTATATAAAAATTATTGTCATGTATCTTACCAAGTGTCACGCAGCCACCGAGCTTTCCAGTTCATATTACCGATAATTATACCGTGTCGTATAGTTTGTTTCGGGATTCTGAATATTATGTGTGTAAATGACTCTAGTTTGGTTACCGAATGTGAAATGTTAAACAGTTCTTAGCAGACTGACAAATGTAACTTTATCCAGCTAACTTTATCCAATATTCAGTGATTGATTACTTGAAATTGTTGAAATAATTTGAAGATACAGTATAGATTTTCAAAATGAAGCCTTGTCTGCCTTAACGTCAGGCTTTTCAGAAAAGTCCAAGAAAAAATAGCGCTCCCTCGTTTTTTTTTTAATTTCTATATACATGCATATATATTTTTTAAATTTTTACCCCGAAGCACCCATCTATAAATGTCTGCCAATTATAGATGGCTAATCGTTTCCGTCGCCAGATCGATCAGCTCCGTTCATCCGTTATTGAAACAGAAGACAACTTCAACAATTTTAAAGGGACACTGTCCTGATTTTAGCATGATTTTGGGAAGCTCAGAAACATATCTAGATCATAGGAAGTTGATCAATAATGGTTTGATTCTGTAGAATAACACTCGACAAATGACAGGAACCCATTAGGAAGTGAGGATGACGAACGACAGCGAGGATGGAAATGGATTGCAATATGGATTTTTGAAAAACTGTCAGGATGTCAGTTTTTCAAAGTTTCAAATTTGGCTCGGAAATCTTTAAAATTTTGCAAACATTTTGTTGCAGTATGGAATTTCTTGAAGAAATTGCTTTTTGTCGTTTAGTTATAGTTTATTAAGTCCTTATTTCATAGATTTAGGGACCATTTCGTGCATTTATAACAGTTTTGAGCAAATACGTCGGGACAGTGTCCCTTTAAGACCAATACTGAAAGCTCTCTAACAACAGTAGGAGTAGTGTGCAATAAGATTTATTTTTATTTTTTGTTATTATCTATTATTTATTTATTTCATTATTTATTCATTTTGCTATGAAGATTACAAGGCGAGAGTTATTATTTCATGTGGCTTTATATATATAATTTAAACTATTTGTCTGAGCCGTGGCAGTGTCTGACCTAACAAGAAAGCCGTGAAGGGATATTTTAAGTCATGTTTGCCAAGTGCAAAATCGTCTTAAAATTTATGAAAGCCTCAAAATAACAGTTTACTAAGGGAAAAAACACAGGTGATAATAAACCACAAAGGAACAAGGATGGTTGAGGATGTTGAAGATTAAGACGGATTGCGAACGGCGAACTTGAAAAAGATGGCCAATTTTTTCAAGATGCGCCAACCGTGACGAAGCTCCTTTAATCGATTGTAGATATGAAATACGATACGAAAACAATATTGCCATTCGATTGATTATGTAGTTAACTATTTTACCTTCATGCAGACCGACACATAAAGAACATACATTATAGAGGTTTTAATTTAAATTGCCAGGACCATAAGAATTATTAAAATATAAACTGAAAACTTCGCGCGCTCTGATTGGTTAAAAACCATGTTTTATCAGAGTATATAACATAGAAAAGCGTGTTTTATCGTTTCGCGCGCGTAAATCTATATTTTAAAGCACATAAAGAAGCCAAAACCATGTATATACTGTCATAAAACACTCCGGGAATTTGAGAACACTCGAGAAATTCAGAAAACACTCGCCTGCGGCTCGTGTTTTCTAAATTTCTCTCGTGTTCTCAAATTCCCGTCGTGTTTTATGACAGTATAATACATGGTTTTGGCTTCTTTATTTGTTAAAGTACCTATAACCCTTCGCTAGCTATATATATTTCTTAAACTAGGAAGGTTGAAGATATTATATTCAAAAGAAAAAATCCAATTCGCTTTTTCATTCATTATTTTAGAAGCATTTAAACCCGCGCCTCAGCGCTGAAAATCTGCGCGCGCGGTGAGCCTGGGCCGAGCTGTTTTGTGACGTAGCCTACGGAAGACGATCACTTGTTGAAGAGATATTCCCTTTTCTATGCTATTTGTGTTTGAACACCCGCATACCGTGCATCGATCTGGCATTTTTTTATGATTTAGAGAGTAGAAAAGCAATGAAGTTGTGAAGACCGTCAGAAGCGTGTTCCGGAGGCTACGTCATAAATGTGTTCTATTATTATTATAATTGTATTATTATTGTTATAACACTCGTCCCCAGACTCTTTTATCGCTCGATTATTATGACACAGGAAGCACACATGATGATTTTTCGCTAACTTTGAATAGCTGTAAAAAAATGGCAATTCAAAACTTGGAAGTTTTTTGGGCAAAATAATGTTCCATAAGGCAATTACTTTCGGGGAAAATATAGTCTGAGCAAGGGTTATAGGTACTTTAAATATATCAAATACGAGATAGAGTGTTTCATCCGATTTCCATACACCGAGATGAATGAAACACAATTCTCAAGTGCTTGATATATATCTTCTCAATCGAAACAGAAACAAAAACAAAGGAGTAAACGGAGGAACAAAATCGTAAAATTATATGTTAATTAAGATTAGATATCCATGCCACTGTCACGGTTATGATTTCCTTTGTTTTAACGTGATGAATTATTAATGAGAAGTGCTGATAACATACTGTGATTACCGTGTCTCTGTAATTTTCGCTTTTACTGCAGGTTAATACTGGGCTAAATACCTTAGAGCAAAAGTTGAACTTGACGAAGAATGAGCTATCTCTGGCGATCTCTAAGACGAACATGCAGGTTAGGACATTCCTTGTACTGACTTTCTAGTCAGTCATTTTGGTCATGCGATGTCGTTAATAAGGGAAGCATTTTCAAAAATGTTCAGAAAAAAGATCGATCAAAGTGCCAAGCAATCCAATAACTAAACGATAGAAATAATTTGCCACGATGTTATTCAAATACTATCCCTCCCTAGCTCTCAGCCTCGTTCCCACGGCTCATTTGCACCCAACGAGATTGCTTCCCTCTCTTAATCACTCCGTACCGTATTCCATTCTTTGATTGCCTTTACTACAAACCCAGAGAATGACATTATGGTGGAGTCGGATGCAACGAGACAAATTGACGACTCCTTTACTAAAGACACTACTAATGTCACGCCGGTTTGAATAAACGCCGCACTTATTAATTAATGAACATTTTGTTGCTATTGTTACTTCAACAGCTTAACAGCACGACTGAGAGACTCGATCAAGAAGCCCGCGATATCAACACAACATTATCCACAAAGGTACCATACAGACCTAGTATATCGTTCATTGTAATATACTCACCACAGGATATTGCAATTTTTGACATTCTGATTGGTTCCCTACTCAAGGCATATGAGGCAATATGCCATTACTACCTCATTTGGAAAGCCCCGCACACGTGCAAAGTCACGTTTTTCGAAATAATAAAATGGCCTTAGCTCCCACGAGTCTCCTGTAGCTCAGTGCACGTGGTAGAGCGTCCGACCGGTGTGCGGAAGGTCATAGGTTCGACTCCTGTTGGGGGAACTCGGAATTTATTTCCGAGTAGTTTGTGTCACTTACAGAATAATATCTTTCTCAATAAAAATCCTATTTTTCTTCTGTTTCCTCGTTCTTTTCCCGGTTATTTAAAGGGAGGGTTTCATGGCTCGACGCATGTCCATAAATCAAAATACTTTGTTCACCTTTGCACGCTTTATGGCACAAGTCTATTTAATTGCATTGTTTATGAACCAATCAGAAGCGAGGAGTTAACTCGGGTACGAAATTTGCTTGTGAAAATTTCACGATTAAAGAATTTTACAGCTAGTTGCATAATTTGCAAATACTCTAAAATCATCAACTTTGGAATAAATCCTACGGGTCAATACTAAATTCCACGGTCGACTGCGTCGGTGTAATCCACTGAAATCTTCTGTGAATTTTGGCCATCCGTCGTTCTGCTACGACTAATTATAATATGTGATTACTGAAGTACATGTGAGTGGGGTTTTTAAAGCGATAACATTGATAAGAAAGCGAAAAAAGTATATTTTGATTTATGGACATGCGCCGAACCGTGAAACCCTCCCTTTAATTGTAATATCGTGTGGTGAGTATATTATAAAACAAACGCGCCTCGTTGGCTATGAGTTAATGTACTACTCGATTTCGTGGAATAATTGTTAATTATAATATACTCATCACAGGATATTGCAATTTTGGACAATCTGATTGGTTCAGTACTCGAGGGATACGAGACAATGTACCATTACTACCCAAGGCTTATTAGGAAGACTCGATTTCGTAGAATAATTATTAAATATTTGCTGTTTCGGACAATTAAAAAGAAAAGAGACGACAGTTTTGCATTGTCGGTCTACCTAAAACTTTTCTGTAAGTACATGTACAGAAATTAAAAATCAATAACGGCTCATTTTTCCGTCTTTCTTGTAGGTAGAGAATGTGAGTAAGCTCCAGGGTCCAATCGGTCCACCCGGCTTCAACGGATCTCAAGGTCTGGTCGGTCCAGCTGGTCCAGCTGGACCTCAAGGATTCAATGGAACACATGGTGCCCAGGGTGTCACAGGAACTCAGGGTTTACAAGGCACTCAAGGTGCAACCGGACCACAGGGACCACAAGGAGGAGGGAACTTTTCTCAGTGCATGCACAAGACTAGTACAGATACGGCAACCCAAGATCCAGTTACAAGCCTTAATCCTGCAGCTCCAGTTCAGGTTATCTTCGGTGAACCGAATGTAAGTCTATTCGAAGTTTTCAGATCCTAGTTTGTGGTGCTGTTTATGATGCTGTACAAGGTGATTCTTACTTTCGAGTCTGTGGTATGTGACTATTCAAGGGGAATCTATTTAGCAGTACTTTCGCCTTGTATGGCATAATGAACGGTACCACATGGTTATAACTTGCAAGTCTGTGAATTAATCCCTAGTGTATGACCATTCAAATGAAAGCTATCGAGCAGTACTTTCATTTGCTGCTGCACTTGGTGCCTAAATGATACGACGATCACTCTCCCGTGACGTTTTATATGCTCATCTGTGGGTGTTCATTTGGAGGAAATAAACAAAAGTAGTTTATGACACTATATTTTGTATTTGTTCCTATTTTAGCCGCTTCAATACAACAATACAATTTCCCCTAAGCTTTGGAGTCTAATTAAGAAATGGTAAACGTGCAGCGTGCGTTATGGATGCACGCGGGAGGTTGCTAAGCACGAAGCGTAAGATTTGTTCGAGGCGATAGCCGAGAGCAACTCTAACTTCTTGAGTGCTTAGCAAACCTCCCAAGTGCATCCATAACTCGATGTACGCACAGCTGTGACGTTTACCAGTTCTTCGTTAACATAACACTGCAAACGGTTTTAATCTTACACGATCTTACACGATTAAAAAAAAACGTGCGGACAGGATTTTGACGTTAATGGAATTTCTGTGGCAAACGCAGTGCGTGCGACTGGAATAAAGGAAAAATAAACACGTTTTTGCAAATCATTTGGTCGATTTTTATGCCACATCTTCGTATCTGAACAGGCCAACGATAAAATGGCATTTAATTGTTTTATACATTCACCGAAAGAAATAAAATCATTTGATTTTCGCTTTACAGTATATTTAAAGATTGAACAACAAACATATCAGTACACGGACAAGTTTTCATTTCAAGAATAAAATTCAGTCCGAGAATTACCGATACGGCTCAGATTTAGTACAAAAACTCCGAAATAAATTTCGGAAGCAGAGTTTCTGAACTAACCTTTCTTCCAGAATAATGCACAGGATCAACAACAACCACTGCTCCGAGTAATAAGCTTACTTTCACCCAAGATGACTTCAATTTGCTTGCTTTCCCGATGACATTCCAGCAATTCGTGGACTTCTCCCGTCAATTATCGACAAAAGATTTTATCCGCTTTACCTCTTAGTTGAATTCAAGCCTGCACAGCCGATTTATAATTAATTTATTCATTACAAAATTGTCTGCCCTAAATGCCGCCGCATTAATCCCATGCAGGCGTGCTTTTGTAAGCATTATATACTATATAACTTAGTGGTGGGTTGGGTTGGGTTCCTGTTTTCTTACTGGGGCTGGCTGAGTAGATAGGCCTAGCAAGGGACGCAATGTCCTATTGTCTATTTACCCGCCATTGGCGAATTAAGTAAATAAAATAAATAATAAAAATAAATAATTTTGCATGATTTGTGGTAATTTCATCATTCAAAACTTCCAGTTTATATGCAGATTTGTCGCTACGCTGAGAACTTACAATGAGTAGCCAGTGAAGCATCAAGCGCGCGGGAAAAAAAAAACAGTGACGTCAGAGTAAACCCAATTAGGCCTGTCCCGATTGTGCTCGTAAAATGATGACAAGTTGCTCACTGGAATGCCAAAAAGTTGCTAAAAAATTGCCAAAATTCCAAACAGTTGCTATCTAAATCTCAAAAGTTTCTACCTAAATGTCTTGATATTTTTATACAAACGTTAATTAAAAGCTTTATTTTTCGATTTAAAAAAATTCAAACAATTTTGTTTTTTTTTAATTAAAAAAGGTTTTTTATTAAAACAATTTTAAATTGTACGTTGATAAACATTTAATAAATTTGCTTAAATTAGAGCGCGCGCTTCGCTGAAGTTATGTTATAATTATAATTTTAATATATCGAAACTATATTTTTCATTGCAGGATAAAAGGATAGTTGGTGTCACATGCTCATCAGATATCATCACTCAACAGCTTCTTCTTAAAACCCAAATAAACCCGGCCAACGGTCAATTATTTTACACTTGTAAATGTTATGGACATTATGGCTCTGGTCTGCAAAGTGTAGAATGCATCATGCATTACTGGGAATGTCCGCTGACTACTTAATACTCTACCTGCGGTCAGGTGTGCAGTGAGTGGATGGAGAAAACTGTGCAAATAAGTCTAGAATTAGTTACATGTAACAAATAAAAAAGCCAAGGCCCTGTATTATTTACCTAATAGAAGATGGTTTTCTATGTTCTATCAGAAAATGATGCACGCTTGAGGTCTAGAAAAGCAGCTAGTCATTCAGCTGCTTTTCTGGACATCAAAAGTGCATCATTTTCTTATAGGACATAAGAAAACCATCTTCTATTTGGTTTAGAAAATAGCAGGAACTTGAAAGAAAAAAACTTGAGTGGCGCGTGCACAAAACTTACAAAGTCGCGAACTAGCGTGAAGAAATAACTAATCCAGCGTCGTACAATATTTTAACATTTATTGAATGAATAAACACTTGCTTCGACTAAAATGTCCATTTTATGGTTTCTCCTGAGATTGTTAGAAAGTTTCTGAGAGTTTGACAGATCTATTTTGAACTTTGCTTGTCGCAATTTTGTCGGCTTCTTTCCAAGATTTCTGCAGATTATTCATTGACATTTGACGTTAAAAAAATTCGCTGCTATTTCGCTTACATAAATTTATGTAAAACGAGAGTGTTTTGGCTTCTGTTATGACTAAAACAAGAGTTTTTTTATTTCCTCTAAACATTTCCGTAGGTCCAAATCACTTTGATCGCTATTGTTGACAAAATTCTGCCGGCCGGTTAGACCGTGCCACTCTCCGAGAGCGAAATTATTTTATTTCTGCTTGATCCGCCGCCTTCGATGATACTGTTTCACTCTTTTTTCAATGCAGATAAAGCATTACTGGTCAAAATCGTAATATATTCAACTTAATTAGTCGGATAAAGAAAATAAGAAAACAGGAAGCTGTACACAGCTTGAATTTGGGTTGACAATCCTTGACTCGCTGCCTATCTCAAGCATGTTAAGGCGTGGCTTTACTTTCTTTTTCAAGACCCTCCACGAAGTTTAAAAATTATACAGTGAAACCTCCATTAATGGAACACCATTGGGACAAGGAGAAGTGTGTCCTTAATAGATGTGTCCCTTTAATAGAGGTACAGTGATACAAAGGTTATATAAGCATTAATTTTGCCGGGACAGAAGTTTGTGTCCCCTAAGGGTGTATCCCAAAGTAGAGGTTCCACTGTACTTCGATAACAATTGTGTTGAAAGTTTGAGAGTCATCAAAACTTTACTGAAGAAAGTTTATAGCCGTTGAAGTTTTAAATTATTAATTGGGATTGTCACGTGTCTTAAGGCGTCACAATTTGCCTTAAAATCAAACGGCAACACAACATATGTTCATATTTGCATTACTACATAGAAACATATAATCCATTCTGCCCGGAATGAATTAAATTTTCATTTTATTAACATGACTTTAAAATACTGCATTACGCAAACAGCACTCTGCCCCAGCTCTCACCCTACCGATTTAGCCGAGCCACTCGATGAACAATTTATGTCAATATTATTTTTCTTCCGTTGCGACTAAACACTTTACAAAAACAAAATCATTTCTCATTACAAACCACCACCGTTTTCAACAAATTACACATAACTTCCACGCAACGAAAAACGTGTATAATCAAAAATAACCACAGCAATATTCTCGCTATACTAAAAATAAAAAATCCATGTGAATATTTTTTCTCCATTCCCCCTAAACACTTGCCTTGTCAGCAAATTTTCCTTTCCCACTAATTATAAACATTTATTTTTTTCTCAGTGCGCGAGCGGGCGGTATCCTGCGAATCCTGCAATCTGATTGGTTCCGGGAGCGGGCGGTTATTCTCCTATCTCTGACCACGGTCACGGTAACCGAGGCTTCACGGACCATTTCAGTAACGCGCGAAGGTAGAAAATTTCGCTTAGCTTTTTAAAACTGCCAGAATGCGTTTAATACTGTAAGACCAACAAAAAACATATTAATCAAGCCAATATTGGTCCCGGGAGCGGGAAAAATTGCCCGTGAACCCGGCGGAGACCCGCGGAATCGTAGCGTAGGCATGCGCTACAAGCGAAAATATTTTAATTCAGCAACGTGTGAAGGTCGATGCGAAGAAGCTTTTTACTGAATTTCTCGCATTAATTTGCTTTCTTATCGTTGTCAAGTGAATGGAGAACTACGCAGTGGAATTAAAGAGCTTGCATTTCTTCAAAAAGGCGAGTAGTCATTTGATTTTAACCGACAGAATTTAGTTTTAGTCAAGTTTGTTGTTCGTTTTTGGAAATCAGTTTCACGTTCAAACTTGCGGGTTTTAAATTACAATTCACCGTGTTTAGACTCAATTCCTTCGTTTTAATTGTTTACTTTTCGTTTCTCTGTTTTCCTAAACAAACCTCCCGTTAATTTTCATTCAAGAAATAACTATTCCCGTTTATAATTCTCGGCACGTTATCAATTTTATGCCGTCGGCTTTGAAAGAGCTACATGTACTAGCGCGCGTGAAAAAACAGATTTTGCAAAACAAGCCTGAGATTTCAATATTTCTTTATCAAATTCAAACGAAGTACGAAAAAAATAAAAAGGTTATTTGCCGGCCTAGGTCGGTCCGTATTGAGAAAAACTGTGCCCTTGGTCTTGAGTACGGCCCTCGGCCGTTACCTAACGGCCTCGGGCCTTACTCAAAACCACGGGCACAGTTTTTCTCAATACGGACCTCCCGGCCGGCCAATAACCTATATTTATTTTTTTCTGAAGCGTATTTGCGGTCCGGAATCCTAAAACCTTGAATCTGATTGGCTAATCGCGCGCTCTCACCCGGTCCAGCTTTTCCCCACACGGTCCGGATAGGCCGGTCCGGACCGTTTTTTTTCCTTCGCTGTCGCAAAACAAAATAACCTTCCGTAGGGACGCCGCAATTTACTCGGGTAGAAAATTTTGCTTAGATTTTTAAAACTGCCAGGCTGCTTTTAAATACTGTTAGAATCACAAAAACACATTAATCACATGAGCCAAAGCAGGATAAATTGTCCGCGAACACGGTGACGTAATGGTAAACGTCACAGCTGTGCGTACATCGAGTTATGGATGCACTTGGGAGGTTTGCTAAGCACTCAAGAAGTTAGAGTTGCTCTCGGCTATGCTTAGCAACCTCCCGCGTGCATCCATAACGCACGCTGCACGTTTACCATTTCTTAATTATACTCCCAAGCTTAGGGGAAATTGTATTGTTATAGGATATTTATTTGACAAAATAAATTATGTTATGTAGCTTGTTACACATTCGCCATCTCCCAGCTTCCGGTTAGGGGACTTCCTGTCATCCGGGATATTGCGTCATGGATTCTTAAGCGAGTCGAGCGTAGTTACAAATCCTCTTTCGCTGAAATTCTCAGCGAGTGAAGGCAATTTTCCCCTCCCTCCACACCCCCATTTTCTATTATCGTCATGTCAGGACGGCGGTTTCTCCTTCACCTTTGCTGGGATAATACTTTGTAAATTGTGATAATTTGAGCTTTCTATGCTCTTTAGCAAAATATCGGCCACACCTGTGGCCAAAAGATTCCCACATCGGGATGTTTTGTTATTGCCCAGCAAACAGAGCTCAGCCAATGAAACACACCCATATTTTATAAATGCATTGGAATAAATTTAGAAGGAACAAAATACATAAAATAAGATTATACAAATGTTAAACCTATTCTGCTTGAGCTTTTTGGAGTTCGTGAACCTGGACAGAAAGTGTCCCCTATGTATCGTCGAAAGTACTCAAGTTACGATAATGAAACGTGTGTGGTATGTAAAGCATTTAGTGACAGTTACGTGTCAATTATAATTCCATATCCCACCGAAATACACAGACACATCAAATCCACCATCTTGGATCCGCCATCTTGGATTCGATATTTTTCAAAAATGTCTAAAAGTCTCCAAGTCAGGTGAGCAAACAAATAATACACTGGAATGTTTCCCGATTTAGACAATACTACTGTTACTTACGACTGTCACATGCAGCATGTTTACGACATGTTTTTCGTCAAAGTCTGCGCGTGTAAATAGACCCAAGTCGCGATCGTGCCGTAAGTACGTGTCAGTAGTTACGTGTCAATAAAGCGATCCAAAAGGAACCACAACAGACTCTCCACATTACCTTGTATGTTTATGTTTTATTTTAATGCTTTTATTTCATTACATAATCGAGTAATATTATGGTACATAAAATCGATGTAAAAAGGCGGGAAATTCTTGAATATCAATAACATATCACATATACATAGGACCACTGTTAATAATTTAACATAACTGATTCGCTTAGCTATAAACCACGCCACAATTGTTAGTGGCTCTTTCCTTTTGCTTTGATTAATTAGACATACAATGAATACATTCCGTTAATGATGAAATCTTAGCTACATAACAAGCAGAGGTTTTCTGATCATTAAAATCAATATTAATGTTGTCGAAAATTTCAGGTGACTCTGAAACTCTTGGAGGTTACCGTTTCTTACAGATAATACTATTGCTATGGTAACCTGTGATAAATTGTTCACCGATGATTGAGCATTCAGTTGGTACCATTATTTTAACATCAACTGCTATAGGGTGGTAGTTTGTCAGTCAATAAAACACAAGAACCGTGTAAACCGTACGCGTTATGAGCCACCTTTTTAAAAATGACTAACGCTTCTAAATTAGACTTGCATAGTTTCCTCCATCCACTCACTACACCTGACTGCAGGTAAGGTATTAAGTAGTCAGCGGACATTCCCAGTAATGCATGATGCATTGCACACTTTGCACACCAGAGCCATAATGTCCATAACAGTTACAATAGTAAAATAATTGACCGTTGGATGGGTTTGTTTGGCTTGTAAGAAGAGGCTGTTGAGTGACGATATCTGATGAGCATGTGGCACCAACTATCCTTTTATCCTGCAATAAAAAGTACATATTCGATATATTAAAATAGGCCATTTCCGAGTTGCCTTTTGCCTCCGTTTCAAAATGAGTCCTGGTGCACAACCTTTCATATGGAAATGAGTTTGATTTGCAAGACAATGAAAACTCATTTCCATTGTGCACCAGGTGACTCGTTTTGAAACAGAGGCAAAAGGCAACTCGTAAATGGCCTATTATGATATGATTCCAAAGCTAAGAGAAAATTGTATTTATGTGTTGAGACGGCTAAAAGAGGAACAAAATACAAAATAAAATATCATAAATTACTTTTGTTTATTATTACACTATTACGTCATTTCACCATATGAGGTCAAGAGAACACGCAAAATATATAGATGTTATTGAACTAGCTTGTTCGGTCCGTATTGGGAAAATATTGGTCTCGTTCTTTTTTGCAAGTTTATGGACCGAGCCGAAGGCGAGGTCCATAAACTTGCAAAAAAAGAACGAGACCAATATTTCCCAATACGGACCGAACAAGCTAGTTCAATAAAGTTTTTATTATAATGGCTTTTTAAAAAATTTGCTGATAATTTAATGCAACCATTCTCGGCTAACGCGCGCGCGCGCCAAAGCTAAGCATATTCTTGCATTTTTCAGGCCGCATTGCGAAACGTTTAACCAAAATTGTCCGCCAGACATGAGGAAAAATGTTTCTACTTAATAGAAAACAGTTTTCTTTTGTTCAATGTTTCATAAAAGGAATTCGGCGAATGAGTTCGTGAGCGGTCCATCTTAGCGGTCCGTATTGCAAAATTCGGACCGCTCAGGGAACCAATCAGAATGGTCCTTTTCATCGTGGACCAGTTTGCCATATAATAAGAGACGGTATTGACCAGTTGAACAGAGCGAATACGGAAAATAGGATAATAGTCGGGACATTTTGCAGTAGAATAATAAATCCCTTATTCGATAGTTTAACATATAATACGAGCGGACATTTTGCTCATTACTCGCATTTCGCAAAATATCCGCGCGTATTATATGTTAAACCATCGAATAGGGTGTATTTATTTTCTCCAGATAAACACCTACACGACTGCTGCTTCATTTGAATGGACTCGCATAAACTATGATATCATCCAAAGGCTTACAAGGTTAGAACCACCTTTTACAGTATAATAAGTAATACCACATGCTCAAGAGCTTTCATTTGAATGGTCGCACACCAGAGTTTCATTCACACATTAACAATTAAAGTTAGAACCACCTTGTACAGCACAATAAACAGTCCAGCATGAAAGTACTGTTTATTACATGAAAGTATAGCTTTATTTTGAATGATCGCAAACTATGGTTTCATCCACAGACTTGAAAGTAAGAACCACCTTGTACAGCATAATAAACAGTACCACATGAATGTGCTTTCATTTGGATGGTCACAAACTAGGATTTCGTCCACAGATTTAAAAGTTAGAATCACCTAGAGCAGCATAATAAACAGTACCACATGAAAGTACTGCTCAATAGCTTTCATTTGAATGGTCACACACTAGGATCAGAAAACATGGAATAAACTTACACTCGGTTCGCCCAGGATAACCTTAACTGGAGCTGCAGGACTAAGGCTTGTAATTGGACCTTGGGATCCCGTCTGCGTACTAGTCTTGTGTATGCACTGAGAAAAGTCCCCTCCTCCTTGGGGTCCCTGTGGTCCGGTTGCACCTTGAGCGCCTTGTGAGCCGTTAAACCCCTGAGGTCCTGTGACACCTTGGGTACCCTGTGTTCCGTTGAATCCTTGAGGTCCAGCTGGACCAACTGGACCGACCAGACCTTGAGATCCGTTGAAGCCTGCTGGACCGATTGGACCCTGGAGCTTACTTACATTCTCTACCTACAAGAAATATAGTTCAAATAATATTCTCAATATATTCTCAATATATAGTTCAAATAATATTCTCAAACTCATTAATAATAATTCATAAATCATAACAAAGGAAATCATAACTGGTCTGAGCATAGATTTTTACGATTGTATTTCTCTGCTAGCTTTTTGTTTCAATTGAGAGGATATATCAAACACTTGAGACAGCGTTTCATCCCATTTCCAAACACCTCTAATACTCTGATACGCGTCGTATTTTCAACTCGTTTTCTGTGTTTGGAAATCGGATGAAATGTGCAATGTGTCATGTGTTTGATATAGTACATCATATACCCAGAATAATGAGTCTTTATGCGTTATATTGTGCTAACAATGGACATTAAATTTATGTTCGTCACTCAAAGCTACCTTGTTAACTCTAGCTAAGTTAACACTTGATTAATTTATATTTTGTGGCCCAGTACCTTTATGGAAAGAGTTTTGTTAATTTCGCCTAAAAGTGATCTCAGTGCGATGTCTTCTTGATCAAGCCTCTCCGTTGCGTTTTTTAGCTGTTTGGAAAAAAATAAAAATTCGTTAGTTCATGATTTTATTTTCAAACGAAATACTCCACAGAGAACAATAACAGAACCAATATCCCTTATGAATTTTGCTTACTTTTTCTAGACGTTTTTTGGCTAACTGTAAAATAAATCTTGAAATATACGTTATACCTATACAATCTTCTCGTTGGACTACTTACTGAAAGCGTTGATCCCCGCGGGGGGCTCCCATATAAAAGTGGGGTGATCGTCGGAAATTTGGAAAATAACCCCTGAAAGGTACCAGAATCTCGTTTTGTGGGCGTGGCTCGAATTCATTTTCACCCACAAGAGGTACAAATTCTAAGACCAAAATAGTTCTTGTCATATTTTTTCCGGCTAAATACCCTTAAAGGTACTGGAATAACTATAACGGTAGTCATTTTAGATTTTAACACCCCTAAGCGGTACCGAACCACGAATTTTAACCTATCCCAAAAGGTACGACGATCACCCTCGTCACTTTTATATCGAAGTCCCCCCCTCCCCCCGTGCGTTGATCTTATTCCGATTGGCAGTTCGAGAGTTCGATCCCATAAAATGTCCTTGCGTTGTATTCTTATGCAAGAAACTAAGCACAAGCTTTGTCGTTGAAGCTTTGTTTTGAAACCTTTAACCAATGGACCGCGGAGTGCTTTTTTCAGCTCAGTTACACCACACAAAAGTGTTTTGTTTTCCATATTTGTATAGGTTTTTGTACACTTTGACAGAATAATCACGTTGAAAATGTCCGCTTTTGTCCACACGCTTAAACGATAGCTATCTTGCTTTTTAGAGTCAATCATTACATTTGCAATTGCCATATTTGGAAGAGAGTAGTGGTATTTGAGATAAATACAGCTCGTTCTAACCAATCACCGTTCAGACATTTTTCAGCCTGTATTATAAATATCGAAATTGGCCTGTTGTCACATAATTTCCTCCCCTTCTTTGACAAGCTTAATATCTATCTTTAAGTTACAAACCGTGCACTAGATAACTTACCTCCTTGTTGGTGTTAGAGATAGTCAAAGATAGCTCATCTTTTGTTAAGTTTACATTTTCCTCTAAGCTTGTGAGACCGCTAAAAACCTGTGATGAAAGACATAAACGAAACGCCTTTTAAAAGATCCACGGCTACTTTCAACAACACGAAAAAAATCAATTTATTGAAGAAAAAATAATAATAATGTTTTAAAGAGCAAGGTCTTATAAGGTGGTTTCTGAATTATGCCTAAATAAATAATAAATAAATATTATTTATAATGTATAATTAATATCGATCAATTTTAAATACTATAAAGCGATACTGCTGACTTGAAATTCTTCTTATTGCAAATTATTGTACATATTTAGATTTTGATAAAAACAAGTGTAAGTAATATCGTAATGTAATACAATTCAATGTATATGTAAATAAAACGATGTTAATAATTTAATGAAATGTAAATAGCCAGGATAAAACAAATATTAAAAACTATTTGAAAAGGGTATCTGGCTATATGCAACTTGAATTAACAACTTCAAGCTTTCGGCTGTCAGTCGATGTACAGCCTTCAATGTAAACAGTTATATTGGGACAACGGCCTTGGAGCCCTCAAGTCTAAGAGGTTTAATCAAATATTCTAAATACAGATATTATTAAAGGTGGTAGTATAGAACGCCTTTGTTTTAAAATGAATGTAGTTTTCATGCACTTACCGATACCAAAGAACTATCAGTGCTGTTCTTAAATGTGTTAAACGTTTTCTTTGTTTGGTTCGCCAACGTATAAGCCATATTTACAGATACACTGAGTTGGTTTGTCTGAAGAAAATGGAAATAAAATTAATTAAAACAAGAAAATCCAATGACAGAACCGGTATGTCTGCCTGTTAATAACCTGCGTTTGCAGCCGATTTCACGATTTCAAAATACTCCGTTTTATTATATAAATTATTTAAGTATAAGGATCCCTCTCACTGAGATAATTCGTATTTTTACACTAAAAGATACGACGTCACGTTTGCTGACGCGAGTTAGCCGTCAATATTCAGTCCAAACATCCGCGGTTCCTTCTCGAAATTCTTAGGCAAACGTCGGTAACCTTGGGTAACCTTTTTCTGCCCCATGAAACAACAGCGTGAAAAACCCGGCTGTTATCACAGGCGAGGTTATTTAATATCTAGCCACTGATCGAGAAGCAGGTTTCGCCTAAAATATATTTTAAAGTGTCCCCGTTATCCCCTCCAGTTACCAAGTCCAGTTGTATCACCAAAATAAGACAGGGACAATCTACATAAATCCCCGGGGGTACTCCCTATAATGGACTATACGGGGAGGCTCCGCCCGAAAGGGGTAGCTTTTTCAGGCTGGAGGTATATAAAAGGGTGGGGATTTCACGAGTTGAAGTATAGAAAAGGGTAGGGAAAACTGTCATTTAGGTGTTTAAAAGGGCCTTTCAAAATATCTCGAGCAGACGCATCTAACGGCTGATCCATTCAATATTTTAAGGGGCTACTCAAGCGAAACGTTTAGTAAAAGTCGTAAAAAGGATGCAGTGTTTCAACTGTAGGTATGTGAAAGGGGTGCCATTTTCTATGGAAGGTATATGAAAGGGCTACCTTTTCTGTCAAAATGGTATATAAAAGTGTAAGAGTTTGGACCTCGGGGCGGAGCTCGGATAAAACTTTGTTGAGTACCCCCCGGGACATAAATATCTTCCATTTAGCGGTATCCGTTTCTATTCCTGGCTTCCTATTTACTGTATCTATACTATAACAATAATAATCTTATCTATTACTGAATCAAATAGTAGCTTTATGCACACCTTGAGGGACAGAGACGTATTGAGATCGTTTAACAAGCCGTACAGTTTGGTATCTTGTTCAAGACGCTTTGCAGCTGTGTCGTTTAACTGAAAAATATAATAAGGATTGGTGACTGACTTGGAAAATTAAATTAAATTGGAAAAACTCACAAATACTGAGTACTACTTGCTTGCTGAATTACAGGGAATGAGAAAAAAGGAATTTTACGAATAACGCTTTACAAAAAATAAGTCCTCGTTATCGTCTATTACTATAGCCTAGCATTTAGAGAAGGACTTTAATCAAGTTTTGTCAATTGACTGTTTTGAGTTAATTCGCACCTTTAGGGACAGTGTGGTATTAACATCGTTCAACAATGTGTTCAGTTTGTTGTCTTGTTCAAGAAGCCTTGAAGCTGTATCGTTCAACTGCAAAATAAAAAAGCGTCAATGAATAAAAATAAAGAAATAATTATTGACCAGGCGCGGATCCAGACCAGCTTACAGCGGTTTTACAGAAATCGGTCAAATTTTCCAAATGACTCAAAATCCTGAATCCGCGCCAGATTGTCATGCATAGCTCACTCTCTCTCTCTGTCAAACCTTTACAGAACAATGCATTATGGGACGATGTACGGAGGCAATTTCATAGATTGAAAACGATGACGATATTGATGACAATGACAATGATTATGATCACATTTATGATGACGATGAATGTGTAATCTAATTGAATTAATTGAACGGGAAATTGTACGATCATGGCAAATATGCTTATAAAGCAAACGAACTTGTTATACCCACCACGGTATTATTCCATGGCAATATATGAAATAAGGAACAGCAATTAACTTTGTTTGTGCAAATCCTGAAGAAAAGTTACTTACTTACCGTGACTAGGGCACTGCATGCATCGACTTTTTTCTCTGTCTGGTTGACCAGTGAGTGAAAGCCTGTTATGGTAGCACCAATCTGTTGTAACTGAAGATAAAAATGGACAAATTATTCAGTCGATGTGATAAGTAAATATCACATTGCATAAGACATGAAAGAAGTTGGCATTATACTCCCAAGACTTTTGATAAAAGAAAATTAACTTGTCTATCATGCAACTGTATCAGGTATATTTATATGGGAATGGGTTTTAGTTTTCCTCCGGTAACACCATTTCCTTGTGTAATTTACATGCAATTTTTACTACTGTCGCCATCTGTCCAAAGTCGGCGGCAACCCAATCTCGTTCCCATGCCAGAGGCCGCGATCCTTTTGGTCAGCACCAAGGAACTGACCGAAACGCGCTGGCTCTGGGGACGAGATTGGCGGCAACCCTCTTAATTCAGATTTATGGACCTCGCCTATAAACGACGCACTAGCCTTTATGCCATCTCGTCTCTCAATCGAGTGCTTGCTAGTGCAAATAGTAACGTCAATGGATGCAGTTGTTCTTTTCCTTTGTATTTGTTTTTCTTTTTTTATTATAGCATAAGGCATAATGTTGCACATTCTTCTGCACTTGTAAGCACTCAAAAATTATACCCTGTCCTTTTTTATGTGTTACTTATTAGAATAGTATTTCATTATTTTACTTACCTCTTTCTGTAAATTGTCGTGTTTTGTTTCCAGACCTTCCAGATTTGTTTTCATCTCTTCAAGTTGACTTGATTTTAACATCTGAAAATCAATAAAACAATCTTGCTTTTATTCATGCACATTGCGTGAAACACAGCATAATATGTAATATTATACATACGAGTATATTTCAAACGAGTCGACATCGAGAATATAGAATGTCTAGAATGCATATACGCCCATACTGGTTCATATTAATTTATATTTTATAATATTATCGCGTAATAATCATGTCACTACGTCCATTATGCTTTATAGAAGTAACTCATTTTTCCAGTTTCTTCTCTGTATGTCTGTCTGTTTATTTGTGGTTGGTTGGCTGGCTGGCTGGCTGGTTGGTTGGTTTGTTTGTTTGTTTGTTTGTTTGTTTGTTTGTTTGTTTGTTTGTTTGCTTGCTTTTTTTCTTTGCATGTTTGTCTGTATGTCTATTTGTCTGTTCATTGGTTGGTTGGTTGGTTGGTTGGTTGGTTGGTTGGTTGGTTGGTTGGTTGGTTGGTTGGTTGGTTGGTTGGTTGGTTGGTTGGTTGGTTGGTTCGTTCGTTCGTTCGTTCGTTCTTAATAAAAGCGTGTAGATGTAATAGCGTCAGATGGCAAATTATTTTTAGAGAAGAAGCAACACTCCATTTGACAGACAGTTCCTTACCAGTGCCTCGTTAAGACTGGTCGCACTGTCTTCCAGAGATTTCACCCTCGCTAGTATCGCGCTGACTTCCGCAGTTGTGGCGGTCTGCGCTGCAGTAGAAGCTTCAGAAAACAATCCAGTTACGTACTGAGTCAACCCTTGCAGTGGGATCAAACTGAGAAACAGGAATGAACCAGTGGCAATCACTTTGCTCCATTAATGTTTTCCAGCTTCGTCCCACGTGATTAAGTTTGTTTCAATGCAAAGCATTCTCAGTAAATCGTTTGAACCCAGGATTATCAGTAGTTCGTCTAGTGTGTTCGTCTGGGTGAGGGTAGTCCTGAGAAGGACTGTTGTTGGTGACGGACGTTTCGACAACTTGACTGCTCTAATGATGACTTCCGCTGATCATCTTGTCAACACCGTCAGTCCTTTTCAGGTCTACCCTCACCCGGACGATCACACTAGATTAACACCAAGGGATTCTGTCCCATGAATCGACTAAGAGTAATAATACTCTCCTGGATATGATGCTAATCCATCGCAGGAAAACGCCAATTCATTTTTGTAAGGTTTCTCCAAACATTTACCGGCACCCATTTTATACTCGAGCTACCGAGAGGAGGGGGCACTTCGAAAAGTAGGTGTCTTGCCCACACAACGCACGGACCTCAGCCAACGCAGACTATATCCATCCGGAGTCCAACCCATGTACTAATCATTAGGCCACTGCCCTCCAGCTAACGAATGGACAAAGATGTCAGAAATTCATTTTGCTATTAAATAAAGTGTGTTTGTATAGGAATCCAGCGTATTCGTGAAAATGATGTTAGTCTTATGCAATTTCCAAAGATGTGATGACCCCGCTATTTAATCTCAAGAATTTCATACATTCTACTGTAAATTAATGGCCGCAGTCAATTAACCAAAACATTTTGCTAGTTATCTTGTGATGCAAATCCGTACGAAGTCTCTATTATCCTAGGTAAAATATTTGACATAGGATTCTGTATTTCTCGAATGTTTGCAAATCGGACAAAATGGCTGCCAAAACCGTCACGACGTCATTTTCGAGCGTATTTCATTTCCTTCTTGGCAGTGCTAGCTGTGCTTACATTATTTGACATACAAATTATAAAGCCAACGGCATAAAGAATTAACGAGTAACCCGACCAAAATTAGTTGCTAGATTTTACAAAACATAAACCGCAAAGACTGATCATGACACGCAAAATAACGGTCGTGTGAGGCATGGTGATTAAACAATGGTTTCTTTCATGTCAGAACATTGGGTGAAAAGCAATAACGGCAATGTTTTAACATTATTAAAATTGACATCGATTAATTGCCGCCGGTAAGAGGGTGAAGCCGGATGATTGACAATGGCAAAATTCTTAATCCGGAAAACGGCTTTCATTTGCCCACAATCGTTCTGCCTTGTCATTGCTTTTTTAATATTGGGTTTTGCAAATTTGTTTGGCCAATACTCTCAAAGCAAAGCTACTAAAGTTGCAAGCACTTGTCACCCATGATCGTCAAACTTATCTCCTTATGATACCACAAGATTAATATTGAAAGCGAAGCCATGCATGACACGTGGTCTGACTTAAAATTAAAAACACTGAAAAACAAAGTCGGAAAAGCTCAGAAGATGTAATTTGTTTTACTAGTGTTGATTGGACCCACTAATATCTTCACTTAACAGTGCTTTTCTGACTTTGAAATAATTTAAATGAAATGCGGGAATACAATAAAGTGAAACAATAATCAGTAATGTTTTATGCAACTGTATTTTGTAATTGCTAAAAATTACCATTCTGATTAATTCATTTGCAGAATTTTACGCTTGTGTATACTTTTAAACTATTTCTCCTTTAAACTCAAATGTAAGCCTTTCATGGAAAAGCATTTAAGATTACACATGTGACTGGATTGGTGCATGTTTATGCGTTATGTTCGATTATCCAAGTTAATTGCTAACGATAAAATCGTTTATGTTATAATTGTTTGACGATTGCCCTTTATATGACCGAATCGGGTCCTTACTAAGTAAACTTATTTCGAGACCAGCTTTAGTATTTGCGAAATAAGAAAGAGGGTCCTTGAATTAGAAGTTCGTCAAACGATGATATCATACGTGCTCGCAATCACTGTTGATGTTGATAATTGGGCCACGTTTTGAACTACCTTTTAGAAGTAAAAAGAAGCAGCTTTTAGAAAAGTGCTATTAATCTCCATTTCCACTACAGTAACTGTTTGTTCATAACAACTGATCCAAAAAAATTGTAACAGCGCAACGAAAATACTAATTTATAGTAATGGCACAACCCCGAGATATACCGTATATATATATATACCCAATGCCCGAATGTACAGAAACCTAATGCATTGAATTATATACCCCCATTAACTTGGGCGCCATCAGGCAGAAGGCACAGGGGGAGACCCAAAGATACGTGGCGAAGAATGGTGGAAAAGGAGTGGAATTGATTCGGATGGAGAAGTTGGAGCGCGGGTATACTGTCAGCCAGAAAGAGGCCAGAATGGAAGAACTTTGTTTATGCCTATGCGGCACTTGGCGCCCACAGGGTGGATGATGATGATGATGACCTTAAAAATAGTTTTTTAACCAAAAAGATAAGAATGTCTTATATTGAAATACTCTGGCCATTCATAAATTGCCAACACAACAAATACATCTAACATTAAGTGTAGTCTACACCTGTGTCATACCTTGCGTGTTTGAGCAGCCGCATTGATCGCCAATTTTCCCGAACAACATCATGACTGTTAACACAAGTGCTGCGATCGACACGAGGCACACGAGAACCATCAGTAACAATACAACTCGGTTTGTGCTGAGTACGTCTCTGGACTTTAAGTTCACACTGCTGGCATTTTCCTCCTCATCGGGTAAATTCCAGTTATCCAAATTGTCCCGTTTTGCTCCAAAGTTTTCGTAAACTCCAACAAGCGTTCCCTTGTCTGCCTTTTTGCCGTCATCTTGACACCAATTTTGGAAGACAGGATTTACGACTAGAGACGTGCCGTGAGCAGGCGTTCGCGCTTTTAAGGAGGCCATTCAGAAGTTCCTTGTTTTCCTAATGTTCGTGCAGTGAACAAAAAAAATGCTCCAAAAGAGCTTCTTTGAGGTTAACTTGTGTGTTGACACACTGAAGTGATTTCGAATTTTAATAAGTTTGCTACCCGTTAAGAAAACAACGTACGTGTTCAGCAATTTTAATGAGTTGGTAAATATATAAATCAAACAAGGACGACCCTTGAGGCAAGAGATTGGAATGGTGTTTATAAACATGTAAGCATGCGTCCGCGGCCTCGAGGCACTTATAGACAACACTACAATGACGCTAGCAGAATTATCAGTTACGTCCGGACTAAATTCTTTTCGATATTGCGGTCGCCAAGATCTCCAGAATCGCGTTACTGTAACAGAACGACAAGACATGCAGACAAGACATTTTATAATAAGTTCCGGTTTAAGATTTGGAAATAACATGGAGTCGTCAATATATTAAAGGTCAGAATATGGATTAGTCCGCGGTATTAATATTGACAGTATCCAAAAGCTGGCGTGTAATAGGCCACAATTTCATTTCCGATTGGCTAGCAAGAATAGAAAAGTTTTTACTTCAACAAGAATTTGTTAAGATCGGCCCTTGCTGTTACGATTGAAATCAAAAGAGAAAGTATGACAATGAATTGAATGTCTCTTTCGTGAGCGGGTGGCCCAAATGAATTAGCGGCCATGTTTGAAGAATTCAAGTCACTTTAGAGGTGTTTACATGCCCGTTTTTTGTGTCGGCGCGGACAGAAAAGATGTCGGCGTTAAACATTTTTGCGAGCCTAACTTATAGGTGACGGCCATGTACGGTTTATAGTGGTTAATTAACGGTATAGTATTTGAAGTTTAAACAACGGTTTACATACTTTTTGGGAGTGGATTGGCGGAATGATTTAGTATCAGAAAAGCGGTCAGAATTCACTTATTGTTTGGATAGTTCGTAATTACCTTATAAATTAGTCAGGATTTTGCCTTTGTGTCACCGTACCGCCTTCAGTCTCTTTTGAAAGTTGCGGTAAGTATGACAAGTTAGCTCCTTTTGTAACAACTTTCCTGAAAATATGACCCATCTCTTCTGGCACTGCACTAAAGTCATGAGCTTTTGGGACAACCTGACTGAAAAGCTCGAGCACGCTAATATTAATACAAAGAAATTACCCAAAAAATATTGCCATATTTTTGGGCCTGAGGCCGGACACCTCCACTTTTTCACTACAACTAAACTTCTGCTTTCTTTTAGTGAGACACTACATATGGTGCTGCAGAACCAATAATAAAACGCCGCACTTGAAAAGTTTTTTGATGGTCCTTAACTACCAATTTGAAGAAATGGGATCATTTAGTTCCCATGCTAAATATTAACTAGTCGACTTTATTATCATAGCGCTGTCCCCAACACCCTGTACATTGAGATACCTCTACATTAGCAATTCTAATCCAGTATCTGATTCCATTATGTCAACTTCCCTGCTGCTCATTGCTTACTACCTAATGTATAATTATAGCTATATAAAAGCTCCTCTACATTATCGATAGCTACAACTTACAACCAGTGCTTGTGAAATTTTGTAATTAGTGTTGTAATTAGGGTTAGTGATAATTATACAATTAGCGTTATCTACAACTTTGTAACTAGAGCTAGTCACAGTTTTCTAATTTTCTGTTCGATGTCAATTCTGTAATTAGTGTAGTACCAACCTTGTAATTCGTGTTTTTTTGACAATAAAATAATTTGTGAAAGATCACAAAAAAAAAAAAAAAGTTAGTTTAAGTGAAAACTCGAGATCGTAGTGCAATTTTTTATATTATCACTCGATAAACAACCTTTATTTTTACAAAACAACAGTTGCTAACTTCATGTTTTTACGAAATGCCGATCCACTAGTTACCAGTCTTTTTATTGGAAAATACCTTACGGCCATTTCCATGGCGACTCAACTGCCCCCAGTAGTCATCTTTTATGGCTGGTTGCGGTGGACTGGTGTCCAAAATAAACTTTGGCGCTAAAAAATAAACTTCTATGGTATTTCTTCTGATACCTCGTTTACCTAGTTGGTCCGTATTTCTTGATTTTTATTCGTAGCGTAGAACGTTCTCCTGAGAGAGCGATTACGACTTTTAAATTGAACCCTTTGATCGACTTTAGAAACGGAGTAAGTAACTAAGTAAGCCTTTATTTTTACAGGGTAACTCGTTCAACTTTTACAATTAAAAACTGTTATCAGAACAGAGGCCCTGATAAATAAAAAGTATATATAAACCTTACTGAGCATGTCTAAATGTTAAAAAGTTAAAAATATAAAAATACAAAGATTTGAGCTAAATTACATCTGTATAAAATAAGACAATTAAATGTGTTTATAACATTGCATTCATTTTGCTCAAAACCGAAACGATAGAACCACACACGAGACATCCATCTTTCACTTTATGGAGTCAACCGTTCGAAATTTTGATTTTAAATGTGTGAACTTTCGTAACAAAAATTATCATTTCAGCCTGCAGATGAATGTTGTACATGTGGCTGTGGCGAGTGATGGGAAGCAAGAAGAGAAGAACCTCTTAAGATCGCTTACCCTAGCCCTAACCCTAAGGCTAACCCTGTTAGCCTTGGTTTTAGGGTTAGGGTAAGCGGTCTTAGGGTGAATTGTGACCTGTGGCCTGTTACCTGCGTTTTGTACCAGCCGTGATCTAGCTATACAAAGGGCTGCCATTCGACAGGAATATTTGTCGAAGAGTAAATAATTATCTGCTCTGAGAAAA
>MU826828.1:1020744-1066349 GCA_029204205.1 Desmophyllum pertusum | reverse complement strand
TTAGATCGTCTACAAAAAAAATAGCGACAAAACTGCGAGAATGTGGCGATCAGATTGAACTTGAATGTACGTTACACCGCCGCCGGAATCGAAGACGGGAAGCAGCATTTGAAGTTTCGCAAAATACTTCGACAAGTAAAGGAAGAAAAGCCCAACTGAACTCTGCGATGAGGGTAAATTAAATTTAGCGAGACGAAGTGCCCACAGGAGGCAATTAGATACTCTGATTGCTGCAAGCAGAGGTAAACGGAGGCTTAGTGGAACCCTGCTCTTGATGGCATGTTTTCCACCGTCCTCAAGTATGGCAAGATGGCTGATATTTTTAAATGTTTATGTTCATCTAAAAAGCTTAAAAGAGCAGCTGCTAGGGAAATAAAGGCTCAAGGGAAAAGCAGTACGAGAAAAGTCATGAAAATTTTATCCGTTTACTTTCTCTACTTTATTCGGGAGGGGGGGGGGGGGGGAGTATAGTATCAAGTATCAGCAAGGGAGATCAGCCATGGTCATGAGACATACAGGGAATACAACCAAGAAAGGTTACCAATCTAAAGAGCGAATAACATTTGGTTTTGAATTCCCATTCCAAGGCCCCTTGCTTACAGTGCTCTCAGGCAAAAAATTGACGAAATAAATGTTGGAGAAACTATTTATTTGAGAGATATATTGTGCTCTACTTTACCCATGAACAAAAGGTGGATGATGTATACAAAGACTAGAAACAATGCTTATTACCCTGAGCAAATTCTACTTTGAAACAGATGGGTTTAGAAAAGATAATGATAAACTGAATTGGTTTGGTGAGAAGGAAGGAACATTCAAAGTGGCCATTGGATGGGATGGGGCACCCTTTGGAAATTGGGATGAGTCAATGTCAAAGAAGACCTAGCCTGCAAGCTTTGCTCAAAAATTTGCAAATGTCTCAACTGCACTACATTGAATGCAAAATTTGGGACAACACCAGATTACAAAATTAATGTAACCCATGGCCCTACAAACAAAGGCTAAACAAGTTGAAAGGTTTAAAGACAAGCTTTCTATCAGCCTTGCAAAATAGACAAAGAGAACCAAAATTACTCAATTTATTATTGTCAGCAAAAAATCAGGGCAGAAATTTGAGCCTTTGATTGGTAACTGACTCGTCCCCAATAGAAGGACTGGGAATGAGTCAGGATTGGTAAGCAGTGTGATAAAGAGGTTATTGAGCCTCTTCACTTGAAAAACAATGGCAGTACAGCATTTTCACACAATTCTTTTAATTACCTAGCAATTTCTTCAAGTAGCCTTCCAATTTCTAACATTATAAAGCTGCCAAATGACAGGAATTACAGTAGGTAGAGTCTTCACGAGCCTAGCGGTCCACAACTGGAGTATCTACTCCCCTGGATGGTATGCTAGTCCATCAAAGGTTACCCCCCCCCCCCCCCCTCCCCAGCATTTTGTCACCAGTAACCATTATACTCCTGGGTGGAGAGAGGCACTGTGAGAGTAAAGTATCTTAACCAAGAACACAACATAGTCACCCCGGTCAGGGCTCAAACCCAGACCACTCGGTCCGGAGTCCAGCATGCTAACCATTAGGCCACCACGTCTCCCACACAGGAATTACAGTAGAACCATGCTAACTTGAACTCCCAAGGGGAATGGGTTTGAGTTCAAGATAGCGGGGAGTTCGAGTTAGCAGGGTAACCTACTGTAGTTGCCCTGTAGTTGAAATTACAGTTATTTTTTGTTTGAATATAATATTTTATCTTCCGACTCTTAACAACAAAACCTTCAAATTATTTGATACAACACAATTTGTAACAAAACAGTGTTACAGTGTGACTACTATTACCAGGGGTCACTCAAACAAAATTGACCAATCAGATTACAGGGCACGAACAATGAAGTCCAACTAAAGTCATTTGAACTATAAATCTCAAGCAGTCATATGGAAAACTGATTGGTTTTAACAACTTCAGTTGGAATTCATTGTTTGTGCCCTGTAATCTGATTGGTCAATTTTGTTTGACTGACTGTGGTAATAGTAGTAGCACTGTAAGTTACATCAAATGTCAAAGTATTCATCATTAGGTAATAGTCTAAAGTGTAAATATGTTAATAAAAGTAATCATGACTCATGATATCAGTTCAATTTCAACTCACAAACATTGTGTCTAATCAACATTGGCAAATTAAACAAGCTGTTCGCAGAGTAAAATCATCTCAGACACGAAGATGATTATATCTAGCTAGTGCTGACTAATTCCATGTGCATTCCAATATCCATAATGGAAATTAAATTGCAAAATCTCCTTCTTAATTTTATATTTAAATGTTCCATGTTTCTCGTTATCTACGATAAGCTTTACCACTCCTTGTCCATCTCCTAGCTCCTTTGTAAATCCTTGGCGGTCCTCAAATTGATTGAACAGAACACATAATCTTCTCATATTTGTAAATGTCATTGTCACCGAACCATGTTTCTCCAAAACATCTACACCATAACTTGTGCGATAACGATTAACAATGCCTTTGTGTAAAAGGGTGAACACTTCCTGCGGCATTGGAACATCAAAGCGGACGATCCAAGGATGGAGGTAACTCATCTGTGGAGTAAGGCGTCGATTAATTCCATTCTTAGCACGTATCATTATACGTTCCAACATTGGATACACAAGAGTTATTTCATGCTCGTGTCGATGGCGAAGCGGTCCAAATTTGCCTTTCACAATGGCTTCTGCGAACTGATCTAGCTCCTGGAATGTTTTATCTAGATCGCTTAACTTGTGCACATTAGAAATTTTACTTTGAAATTGCGATTTCTGGCGTTCTAATGCACCTTTAACTCCATTAATCACTTGTTGTTCGTTGTCTTCTTCGTCTGTGTCACTTCGGGCCGCCATCTTGGATGTGTGTACAACGGCCCAGGTCTCGCGCGGTCGAAAACGTGTCGCGCAGCAACGAATAGCCCGGGAAAAGGCGGGAAAAATAGACGGGATCCAGACTCAAGTATGACAGTCGTATAAAGACCAAAACTAAATTAGTCAAATTTGACCAATGTGGACCTTGTGAACCATTACTGCCTTGTTGACCTTGCAGACCGATTGGACCTGGGCCCTGTAGACCGACCGAACCATGAGGACCTTGTATACCCTGTAGACCTCGTGAACCATTATATCCTTGTGGACCTTGTAGACCGATTGGACCTGGGACACTTTGTGATCCATTGAATCCTGGCCAGCCTTGTTCTCCTACAAGTCCTTGACAGCAGTTGTGGCTATAGAAGGACCAATACATTCCTGTACTTTACTGAGGTTCCTTACCTACCATTGAAAGGTAAAGTATGTTGGACTCTTTTTCAGTGTTACTGTATTGACGGTCATTATTCTTTTAAGGACGGTGCCTCCTAATACCAAAGTATTTTTGCGCGGTTTATGACTATGCGGGAAAAGCAGATCTTAGCAAGGGCTATTGGATTCCAAAAAGAAAATTTGGGGTAACCACGCATTTTTCTGAGATAATCAAGCTTCAATCTGGAAAAAAATGCAGAAATAGCATTTTCTCGGAAAAAAAGAAAAACATATTTTGTCGCAGATTCCCTTTGAATTTGCCTTGACATACACGAAAGCAACAATAAATATAAAAAAGCTTTAAAATACTTAACAAATGGTAATATAACAACTACTGTTTATGTGTTTTTTAATTAAAAATCATCGTAACGTAGCCATTATCAACCCTGACAGCTCTCCTCTGGTATACCAAAAATACAGTCTAAATAACTTTTGCACACAACAAAAAATTAATCATATGTTTAATAGGCTTACCGCTTCCATTTTATAACATAAAAAGTAGGGGTCACCACGCGTTTTTGTAAGTTATATGAAGAAAACGACCATATATTTCCCTGCCGAGCTTAGCCTTAAAGGTCAAATGCAACAAAATTTTAGAAAGATTAGTTTTAAGTCGAAATAATAGGGAATATTATGAATAATCATATTCTTAAGTTTGAAAACGATTTGGACAAAACGTCGTCGAGATATTCGACTTTCAAAACCCCTTTTTTTTTTCGCTTCCACAAACGGAAGCGTTCGGGCAAACTTCGGAAAATTATCGGAAATGGGAAGCTCCACCACATATGACGTCACATACACGCGCGAGTCCGCGAGAAGAGCGAGAATTACAAAATTCTGCAGTTTCAAAACATCAACAAGTATGGTGTTTTGTGCTGCTTTTAACTGTAGTAACTGTTCAAAATCAGGCGTAAGCTTTTTTACATTCCCTAAAGACGAGAAGAGATGCAAGGAATGGGTTGAGATTAATGAAAAGGAAAGATTTCACGCCAACTGCAGCATCTCGTCTTTGCTCCGTGCATTTCTCCCCTGAAAGCTTCGAGCAGAATCTTGAGTTAGGGCACACCTGGGATCTCAGTTCAAGCCACGAAGACTTCGACTGAAAGCTGATGCTTTACCGACCATTTTCAACTATGGAATAAAGCGAAGTATTGACCAAGAATGTCCTTCAAAAAGCACGACGAACACGGAATGCGGTCGTTCACGACGTTCAGCCTTTGCGAAACGCAGAAAGCTAAAGGTATAAAGTCGCAAACTTTCTTGTATCAGGTTTGATTTGACAGATGCACAAACTACTTTTCTAATCTGAACTTACAATAAAAAGGCCGGCAAATAACGTTTTTATTTGTTTCCTACGTGCATGGTTCTGTGATGCTAGAAATCTTGAAAATCTGTTTTTATTAACGCAAGGTCGCTATAAACACTACCGAAGAAATAAAACTTAAGTTAATGAATCCAAAATAACAAGAAACTCGGACGATTAATTTCTTATACCGAAATATGTAATTACAGAAAGGTACGTAGCTGCGAAGAACAGACGATGTTGCCTCGAACAGAATTTCACCACTAAAAGCAGCTGAAATGAGAAGCTATTTCAAATAAACACAAAAACCATTCAAAGTCGCAACCGGCAAGTTTTAGGACAATCTTCATTCTTCAATACTCTTGAAAGCATTTTTCGAGTAAAACTGTTTCCTCAGTTTTCTACAATTTCATTTCCCGTGTTAATCTAATTTTGCATTCGGTCGGGTGGCAATTTACAATTTTCATTTTATGCGAAGCCTCGCCAAACTCAATTCAAGCTTGCATTCAATTTCAACGTACGGCGCAACTATAAATTTATACTTGTCGAGAATTATTTCTGCCGGGACTACCGGTATCACTAGGTTCTTTCTTGAATGAAACTTAAACGGAAGGTTTGTTTAGTAAAAAGGAGAAACGAAAAGCAAATGATTAAAACTAAGGAATTGAGTCTAAACACGGAGATTGTAATTTAAAAACGGTAAGCTAGCTAGCGCGGGCGGTGAAACTCAGGATTTCCAAAACAACAACAAACTCAAATTCTGTCGGTTAAAATCAAATGAGCACTCGCCTTTTTGAAGAAATGCAAGTTCTTTAATTCCACTGCGTAGTTCTCCATTCACGTGTCAATGATAAGAGAGCAATATAATGTGAGAAATTCAGTAAAAGCTTCTTCGCATCGACCTTCACACATTGCTGAAAACACGCGCGAAAACACGCGCGTGAAAACAAGCTCACCACATATGACATCACAAAAACAGCAAATTCGTTTCCATTCCAAGCGCGGTCATTCCTGGTTCGTTTTCGTTAAGCCGTCGGAAATTCTCGGAAATTATCGAATTTCGTGCCTTATAAGCGCCACAAATCGCCCCAAACCAGCTTTTGAGGGTTGAGTATGATTGATGCTAGTATAAAGAACGGTTTTCGCGACAAAAGAAAAAAATGCCAAATTTCGTTGCATTTGACCTTTAAAGAGATTTTGCAATGTTCTGTATGTGCGCGCGCTCGAGCGCGCGCTAATGACGCGAGAAATTATGCGCAGAACGTATGCGCAGTAATAATAGGAGGCACCATCCTTAAGTGTTTAAAGAATAAGAATATTGACGATAAATTCGCCGTCATATGAAGGACAACACAAAGTAAAGTGCGCCCTTCGAAAGGTAGAGTCCTCCCCGCGTTGTCAGTGGTCGGACATTTTAAGATGGATGGCTTCCGTACGATTACAGTCGAACCTCCATTAAGCGGACACCCTCGAGACCAGAGAAAGTTTCCGCCGCTAAGTGTCCGTTTACGAGAGTTATCCGCCTACGGGAGGTGTCCGTTAACGGAGGTTTGACTGTACTTATGAGTATGATTTAATTGAATGAAATGATCCTCGCAGTGTGTAAGCAATTTTAAACAATTACTTGTATTAGCCTGAAAAACATTATCCCATTGTATCAGGCTTCATAGTTCAGTTAGTAGAGCATCGCATCGGTATCGCGGAGGTCATGGGCCCGGTCATGGGTTCGAATCCCGTTGTAGCCTTCGAAATTTATTTCATGCTAAGACAGCATTTGCTCAAAATTTGCTTGAACACTGTAGTGTGAGGATCATTTCAATTCATTCATTTTATCTTTAATCCGCAGTTCACATATGTCTTCAATTCATTTATTCATTACGTCATTATGATGATTAGACTGATGTACTAAGAAGCATCTACATAGTCTTTTCCGCGGTTTCCTGCAATAACACAACACAAGACCAGGCTCTAGAGCTCTTGATCCGGAATCCATGCAAAGCTCTGAGCATTACGCCCAGCCATCGTTGCCTGCTTCCCGTCCAGATTAAAGGAACTCTTTATTATCAGTTCAACTTCAGTAAAGTAACGTTACCATGTATTTTATAAAACATATCCAACAGTGTCTTACCATTATCGATAAGTTGCGACATTTAATATCAATAATTCTGAGGGCTTCCCAAACCTCTTTAAGTTCATTTGTTTTGAACTCCTGGAGATGGATAATTAAATCAAGAAGATACAGTATTAGATAGGATTAATAGAAAAGCAAATGTAAAGGAAGATTATTATTCAACATGTCCATATATGGTAAAGAAGCCGGTCCGTACATGACAGATACCCTGCGGTGTATGTAGTTTGCTATATTTGGAAGTGCACTCAACTGAGAAGGCTTGCCCTGCATATTGGAAAGTGCCGCTGAGTTTGAGAGGACTTTTGGGACATTTCGATGCTTTCATTTTGCGGACTTGTGGACAATTTGTTTGGATAATAAAACGATTATCCTGCGCAATCTTGCAGAATATCAGTATCAGTTAAAATTAAATATTTTCATATAGATGCTAATTTTATCGTAAGTAATCCAAAACCAAAACCATGTTTTTGTAATTGGTTGACATATATTTCTTTAAATGATCGATAGTCCTGAAATTTTGGTGGTTTGTCAATACAGTGGTTGCATGTCTTTCTCTATGTTTATCCTCGTCTCCTCGTATGCTTGATGAAAAGGGGAACATTTTTTACCACCTACAGTTTTATCAGTTACATTTTATTACATTCTTTAAGGTGTTCTCACCAAAGCATCTTGCATTCTTGTCATGTTCTCTTGAAGGAACTCGAGTCGTTTATTGTCCCTGAGTTGCCGTTAATTAGTGGAGAAGAAGATTGTGCCTCCGAAGTTGCAGATTCCGACACTGGGAACATAAAATAAAGTCCCGTTATACAATAACTGAGATGCTGCGCGTGTTGTGATTCGTCCTTGCTTATTTATGATCTATCAGTCGACAGACGCATATATGACGTCACTGCGTGGTGTGACTCGTGCGCGTGTGAATTCGGGAACGTTTTTTGACGTCATCTGTGCAATCTACAACTAGACAGACAACGGTAAAATGGAATAAAGGACTATTTGTTGCAGAGCTTACCGCCAAACGTTCAAACAGTCCTAAATTAATAAAGAGATGATTGCAGAATGTTTTTGTACTGTATGATATATTAAACAGAAGTATATCAAGGAATTAATTATTCAATGAATCGTGGAACAACAGTCGTGAGTTGGTGCATCAGTTTTGATGCTGTGAACTTATTTGTAAACAGTGGTCAGTATCAATAAGTACTGCTTAAGGCAAATAGGAAATCGTTGGAAGCTTGGGAGAGTCAAAAGTAAAAAGGTTATTTGAAAAAGAAGCTGTGGACATAGCATTGATATTCTAATGCAACAAAACGGCTCTTTCATTTAATTAGTGTTCATGCGTAAATACATTATTCTATTAGTTACGTATTGATAAACTTCATTTTAGAAAGGCCATGCTCAGTATTGAGCGCGAACAATTATAATTATCATTTACTAGTGCTTTCTAGTTTATCTAGGGAAGAATGCCGAATTCGAAAGAAATTCAAACAAATAAACCTTCGCGTATATGTGCCTTAGTTTGTTTTAGTCAAACATCGAGAACAAGTATTGCTTGAAGTCATTTTCTTTCACAACATGCTTAGTACCAAACTCGAAAACATAAATCTCAGAAGCGTTTTCTAATGTTTCATTGTAAAATAATTTAGTGGTAAATAAAAGCAATGTCTCTTGTTGATGATTGCAGTTAAATTCTCCGCTCATATCTTTTTTGTAATGTATTGGAATTGTAAGGAGAAATTAGATCGATGTATCTTGCGAGGTTTAATCTTACAAAACCGGTTGAATGACTGATGAACGGGAACAAAGAATGTGCCAATCGTATTATTATATGGTATCTATGGCATGCTGTCCATAAGTGGCTCTGCTCATTGTCAACACTCTAACAAAGTAATCAGCTGGAGTTAATTTGTCATAATTAATAAAGAGAAATGGATTAAGGTAATTCGACATTCAATTTTCAAAATATTAAATATTATATATAATCTAAAGTAAATTGGAAAAGTTCTATTTCGAGAGTTTTTATAATAGAGTTTTGTGTATATAGTAAGCAGAAGTCCACATAACTTTTTCATACGGACTGTGTAAATAGTTTGGTAAACTATAAACGAAATAATGAACTTTCTGTTATAGCAATGCTTATATCATCCATCACGGAAGCACATCTAGCCTACCTTGCTTCTGTAGCTCTCCCATCGTAGCCGAGCAGCTACACCTGTTATCGATTTTCCCAAAGATCATTGCGACGGTCAAAACAAATGTTATTATTGACAAGAAGCACACGAAGGACATGAACGCTAACAGAAAACGTTTGGAACTGAGAACATTGCTCGTTTTGCCGACGACTTCCACGTCTCCTGCCTGGTTTGTCGCCGCGAGATCATCTTCGATTCCTTCGTCGACCTGATAAGCTTCCCTTCTTCCCGCTGGTGTGTTTCGTAGATTTCCTCGCAAAGGTTAAGCCTTTACACCTGCATTGCAGCCTTTTATATTAAAACAATAAGGGAATTAAATTTCCCCGCTTTGTTTTAATACCAGTCTTTATTGTGTGTTAATATTGAAACACATATAGTGTGTTTCAATATATAAATTTTCGGCATATTTTTCCCATGATGGGAGATATAAGACAGCATAAAATCTTATCGAAAGGGTGAAGATTATGAGATTCTGTTTCAAGTGAAATATCTTGTACCTCATTGTTGTTTGATCATATAAGCCGTGTCAATTTAGTTTTTCGGAAAATAAATTGGTTTTAACTTGAAAAATCAGTTTATAGAATAGTAACATGACTGTAATATCTGGAATTTTTAATTGATAGTGGTACGGGAGGGGGGGGGGGGGGGGGATGAAGTGGTTTGTCATAGTTTACAGGATGTACTCTACCAGATTTCAACATTGTTTTGCCACGTTCTCGGATGAAATTGTCTCGTTTAAGCAGTCTAACTTCATTGATCAAAATATGATGTTTAACTGTGGTTTAACTAGTCATTTTCTATTTGATAATTGTTTAAAATGTGTTATCTTGATAACAGGCGTTAGTTGAAAGAGGCTGTTTCTAAAAAGGAATCATGCGATTCGCTTGAACTATATTTGACGTATTCGTGATAAAAATAGGTATATAGCCATGGGGGAAATTGAACTTTAACTAAGGTAGAAAAGTAGCAAAGAAGTAAGCCAAAAAGGAACAAGGATGGTTAAGATTAAGGAAGAATGACACGGATTACGAACGACGAACTTGAAAAAATTAGGCTAAATTTTCAAGGTAATGTCATCCGTAACCATAAGTAGCAAAACAAACAACAAGCCACCGAATTACAAATTAAATTAGTTAAATATCTCATTCCTTTGTTTTTGCATGTGTTCGTCGAAAACAATTCTTTAACACAATTTCTAGGAATAGTCATGCCTAAGTTGATATAATATGGGCTCTTTTGACTGAACCATGCAGTGAGCATGGGCACTTTTGTTTGGTCACGTTACCAAGCAACAGAGCATAAATAAAGCCCTTGAATCGGGTCTGGTCCTCTTAGCTTCCACTGGAGCATAAGGCATCAACAATGCCAGGACTTCCCTGTCTATTTTATTTCTGTTTCCATCGTTCTTCTCCATGTGCCTAGTTGTCTGCCCCGATTCCTTTTGCCAGATGGTGTCCATTCCCATGCAGTATATGGGTACCTTGATGTATTCATCCGCAGAACATAAGTGGCCCATTCATCTCCGTCAGTGATATTGATAGAGTACATGCAGAAATTTCCTGGCTCCCAGTGTATTGTCAAGATCCATCTAAGGCATCTTCCTCCAATCCCTCTGAGTCGGCTCTCAATCGTCTTGCTAATTCTCTTTTGAAAAGTCTGCGAGAAGGCCATATCCTAGATGAACCGAGCACATGCCTTTGTTTAGTTATTAAAATCTCATTGTGATGAAAATTAACAAAATCATCAACTAGGCTGGATACTGTCTTGATGTACCAACACATTCTCAGGACTTACATAAAGACAAATATACGCCAATCAGTAAGGAGAATTGACATATCGATCTTGGGACTACAAGAGTTAAACCGAGGTAAACTGGAACTGAACACTATGCAGTGATCGTGATGACTGCAAAGTGTTGGGACACTATCATGGCGTCTCCGGCAGTAATTTACTCATCTCGCTCTTGATTTAATTCTTCACTCAGAATTGATGTTTATTAGAATGTTGGTGCAAAAGTTTTGAAATATCAGTTAATTTCCAACATTTTTCGGGAATCAATACCGATCGTTGCGATCGTTGCAATTATATGGAAACCGGGCTGTTGCGATCCTTGCAGGCTTTAGATTTACTCAAGAGAATATGAAGGGTAAGAGAGGTAATGTCCCATACATGGGTCATTTCTATGATAATCCATCTGATGCTATTTTTAGATCATTATCGTTACCAGTGCACCTCGGATAATTTGTCTTCGCGCGCGTTGCGTGGGTGTTTCGTGCAGTGCTTACATGAAGGCGAAATGAGGAGTACACTCCAGGAGCGTTTCGGTTTGTGGAAGCAAATTCGAAACGGAGAAAGGAAGAGACAAGTTTCTGTGAAAAAGAATGTTCTAGTGAAGTATTTATTTTACTGAAGGTAAGATAATTCAAGCTTATAGATCCTTTATAGGTTCGAGATAGCATAAATTTACCGTGTAAGCTTGTGGACTTTATAAGCTTAATAAGCTTAAGCTTATAGTTTTCAGTAAACCTCTTTCTATAATTAAACGAGTTTTAAATAACTTTACTTTTATTGTTGCCCACAGCTCCTATTTTTCTGAACAGTATACCAAAAAGATCTCCCAGACGTCCGCAGTAAAGGAAGCGAAAAACTCCACACACTGTTGATGCGAAAACTGGAGAAGAAATCCTCAGCTTTGAATTTTGTGGAAACGTACGAACGAAGACAACCGGACCTTGAATAATTTTCTTGGCCAAACGATTGATTGAGTTTTCAGTGTTTTCAGTTGGGAATTCACTCTGAAATAGAACTTGTAGCATCTGGAAGCATCTAGCATCTGCCCGGCTTTATGTCATTATCGTCAGCAGTTGAAAAGCAGTATTCAGAGCAACATGAGGACATATAAATTATGGAGCAAATAATATACCTGCAATTTTCTTAGAAGAGATTTAATAAAACGTGGGGATATTGTGTGGCCGGTGGACATTTCTGGTTTGCTTCAGGAGAAATCTTATCCAGCCAAAGCAGAGAAGAATAAACTCTCTGACCTGAGAGTTATTTCTGTTATGCACACTGTTCTTGTTGACTACCTTCCTTCGATCCACCTCTAATTTGTCACATAGTAAATCTATTTTCAACCCACTTGTATTATTACAGTCCAAAATAGTTTGCAAATTATATTAACATCCACAAATGGATCATGATGACAGATCCTGAGGATATTCATTTATTTGTGGACATTCATGTGTATCTATTAACATTTTGTAGGATAATTAATACTGTTTATCCTCTCTTAATAGCCACATTATGAAAATTTAATTATCTGTCTTAATATCCCAATGGAATTATTTTTGTATGCATAATCATGACGTTTATATTACTAAAGCCTATTTCACAGATAATGGACCCAATGATCCACCTCAATCTAGGGATAAATATACATTCCAGACTCTGATATCCTGTAAGTTTAATATTTTGAATGGTGTGTTCAGTGAAAATTTCACAAGTGAAATAATAATTTAAACATAAACATAATATCCAGTCTTGAGCACTGCAATGAAATTTATTTATTTACATTGTATATACTTTGATAACCTGTATATAAGATTTAAAAATTTTGAATGGTGTGTTCAGTGAAACTGTTCACAAGCACTGCAATTAAATTAATTTATTTACACTGTCCATACTCTGATATCCTGTAAGTTTGTAGGGATATATATCTAAGTGGATTTGAAAGAAGGTGGCCGCAGAAAATTTCAGCAAAATGACCGAAAAACGCGTTTTGGGCTCAAAAAAGTGGTTTTTGGGTTGTCTCTTTGGCCCAATTTGGCGTTTCCTTAGCTAATAACCCGTATTTGTGAACGCCGGAAAGATGTTTATATCGTTTCTGAGTGAAATGGTTTCAAATTATCCTTGGTGCAAGCTTGTGTTACTTTGGACTTAAAAAAAAAAAAAAAAAAAAAAAAAGTTTCCATTGTCATTTCTTTCTTCATCCTCCCTTTTATTTTGTTCTCTCTCTCTCCATTTCTTTTCTTGCTATCTTCGGCTTCGTATGCGCTTTCCATCAGCCGAAAAAGTTTTGAACTAACCTTTTCAGGAAGCCAAGAAATGAATGTGGAAGAATGGTGTGTGAGCCCAATTTGGCACTGATTTTGCACCAAAAGTTCAACAGGTTTTTTCTGGCGTAACTTTAGCGGAATTCGTTCGATTTCCAAACCGGATGCATGATTGCGAAGATCTATCCTTTGTCCATGGGTTGCATGTCAAAGTAATTTTGTGACGATTCTACTTTGAAGGTAGTTTCTGAACGACAAAAAAGGAAAGAAGCGCCAAAATGGTCAAAATGGTGCAATTTTCTGCGGCCACGTTCTTTCAAATCCAGTTAGATATATAACATTTTGAATGGTGTGTTCAGTGAAACTGTTCATAAGTGAAATAATAATTCAATCATAAACATAATATCCAGTATTAGCACTGCAATGAAATTAATTTACTTACACTGTACGGACTCTGATATCCTGTTTTAGGGATATAAGATTTTGAAAATAATTTTTGAATGGTGTATTCAGTGAATCTGTTCACAAGTAAAATAATAATTTGAATGGTGTGTTCAGTGAAACAGTTTATAAGTGAAATAATATAAGTTAATCATCAACATAACATCCAGTCTTGAACACTGTACTGAAATTAATTTATTTACACTGTACAGACTGATATCCGGTACGTTTTTAGGGATATATATAACATTTTGAAAGGGCAATTTTGAATGGTGTGTTCAGTGGAACTGTTCACATATTAAAATGAAATAATAATTTAATCATAAACATAATATCCAGTCTTAGCACTGCACTGCAAAGTGAAATTATACTGTACAGACTCTGATAAGTTTTAGGGATATATAAGATTTTAAAAAGACAATTTTGAATGGTGTGTTCAGTAAAACAGTTCACAAGTGAAATGATATAAATTTAATCATCAAGTCTTGAGCACTGCAATTAAATTAATTTATTTACACTGTACAGACTCTGATATCCTGTAAGTTTTAGGGATATAAGATTTTAAAATTGCTTTATTTAATTCTCAAGATGATGTACATGCTTGCTCACATATGAATGTATTGACATAATGTGGATAAACTATAAGCTTATGCTTAGTCAAAATGCAAATTGTAATAAGCAAGCAATCATGAATGATTACTATCTTTTACTTTTGGTTGCTCTCGGCTTGAACTCGACTCTTTGCGCTTCTCACCTGGTTTGTCAGCCGTCAGTTTAAATTTGGAAGCCCTAGGCTTTCATTTATGGGAGGAATATTTATTTTTACCTCCCCGTCATCGGAAGATGTGCTATAGTCAGGACAAATAATATTATCTGACATTTCTCCTTCCCCTTCGTCTAGTTCACTATCGTCACTTTCTAACGTAGAACTCAGCAGTTCATCTTCGTGACGTTCTTTTAATATCAGCCATGTCGGAGAATTCTTTTGAGAACGTTTTCCCATTGCTTTTGTGGCTGAAACAACTTTACCATACTGAGATTCATCGACAAAACGGATCTCCGCATCTTCCGCCATTTTGTTTTCGCAAAAGAAACGTGTACTCCACGCGCGATCGCGCGGCTATCCACGCAGAAAAAAAGAGAAGATATCACGTGTCATAAATAGGGTAATTTGATTGGCTATTGACTCACGCGTAGCTGATCTAAAAATAGCATCAGATGGATTATCATAGAAATGACCCATGTATGGGACATTACCTCTCTTACCCTTCATATTCTCTTGATTTACTTGAATATAAATTTATAGTGTGCGTCCATTCTGGGGAAGTATTTAACATACACATCACCTGGTTCCACTGAGCTTCGATACGGAAGGCTTGAAACAGTTGAATCAGCGTAAATAGACATGAAGATTTATCTTTTTAACGTTGGCAAAGGAAATATGCCTTTTAATTTCCAGCCCGTCAGGTTATTCTTTATGAGCACAAACGAAAACATTCATTCACTTTCGTGTCAGTGAAATACCAAGGATGTTTGATGTCCGATAAATAGTTGTTAATTATTGTTATACGACAGATAATTTGACTATTGTATTCGGTGGCTGTAATCGTTTTATTTTTCTTTGGTCGACACTCTTTTTTACTAGCTATTTATTTTGACTCAGAAACCAGAAGTAAACAAACAGGTCAATAACTGGCAATTGGAAAACCTCATTTTACAGCATTCATTGGTGTTTCACTCTGACCTAGTAGCTTAGTCTGAGTATAAAGATACCTTATTTTGAATAGATAGATCTTAAATATTTTTATGGTAGGCCCATCACATTGCATAAAAGTTGTTTTAAATTACTTTTGTCCCATTAACTTGATCTGGTAAACCCGCTGTGTTTACTAAATAAGTTCAAACAACCTGCCAAGTTTTGTTATTTTATTTATCTATTTTTATTTTATTATTTTTGTTCATGGTCTTGACTATAGAAACTGTACTTCGTTTGCGGTTTTGTTCGACAAAATGGAACATAGATTGTCATGAAACTTGGTTACTTTGTGAAGAAATTCCTTCAGCTAAAATGCCCAACTGGACTATAGTGGTTCTTGATTGACTGAGATGGGACACAATCTCATGAAGGAGCACCGTCTGTAGTCTTCGTCAAACACAAGAACATGCGAAATGAGCTTTTAGTTCTGCGCGTTCTTGTTGTAATTCTGATTGTTTTAACTTTGCTTTCGTTGGTCTTTGACATCTGGATTCTCCTCAGAAAACCTGCAGTGGCTGAAACGCAGCTTAAAGGTAAATAATTCCATTGACAAAGGCGACTTAGTTTACTAATAGTTCATTCATTCAATCACTGCCTTCTGTCAGAGGTAACGAAAACATTGCTAAGAAAGACATTATTCAGGCCGTTACCGGCACTAGTAAACTCCTGATAAATGAACTACAGGAGATTTATTATAGAAGTTAGGCCACTTAATTATAATGCTCGACGAAAGTCCTTGGAAGTCCTCTATTTGATATTTAAAAGGTAGGAGACGTCTTCGTGTATACTTTCAAAATCGCCCGCATACTGCTTGGATTATTATATTTTTTTATGCAAAGTGATACAAAGTGATGTTGATTTATATTAGCTTGGTGAATACATGGAATTTAAAGCCCCGATCAAACGGTCACAACTCCGATTTGTCTCAACATTCTCTCAACATTTGTTGAGACCGTTTGACCACCCTGAGAGGTGTTTTGATGACATGTTTGAGACGAGTTTGAATCCATTTAAACTTTGTCTCAACATCGTCACAACATTTCTTTTGTTCTTGAAATGTTGAGAGGTTGTTGAGTCCTTTTGACCGGGCATGGTCTCAACATCTCTCAACATATCTCGACATGTTTCAACAAATGTTGAGACAATGTTGAAAACAAATTTTTGGCATCCCAATGAAGAATGTTTGAATTTTAAGAAAATGTTATTTACTTTTTTGTGGGAGTAAAAACGTTTGAGATATCAGCATATTTCTAAGCTTCATTTTTACAAAAAATGCGCCATTTTGAAATCCGGCGACATATTTTTTCCATACTTTATCAAATAAGCCTCAGAGCTCTCAGGTTTTGTATCTGCAAGTTTCATGACAATTATGACCATACAACTCAGCAGCCAGTTGATTAAGAAGTAAAATGACATGAAAACGAGGTACTTTGTGGCCTCTTTTGCATGTCATTGTACGCGGCGTAAACCGCGTAACTGTAATAACAGACAACCACTTGCTTCTTTACAACAGCGCCGACCACAAAACCACGGCCACCACCACCACAAGTAATCATGCAGGGGACAGCTGACGATGTACAACAGGAGCTTCACAGATTGACTGCAAACGAAGACTTGATCAGGAATTCCATAACAGTGCTACAAAACACCATGCATAATCTACGCACAGCGGCAAACAAATTTAACTTGGACATGGCCATACAGAAACATAAACTAGACAGCCTCATGGCCAGAGTAAGTTAAGACTGAAATGTCAGCCGTCTCCTCGCCCCTACTATAGTAAACCCAAACGAGGAGACCGTGCGACTGATGACATTTCAGGCTAATAAGACTAAGTTTTTGACTGAATTGTGTTACTGCCTCTAGAGGTACTATCTAGACAATTGCGTACAACTGGAAGGCAGTGTATCGAGTATTAGAACAGTTTCCATTTGTCTGGAATTGCTTTGGTTTTGCTTTACTGCGCTTTGTGATTGGTTAAAAAAAAACTCGCGCCACTTTCTTAACCAATCAGATCCCAAACTGAAACCAATCGTGACTTGGTCGCACGCGTTTTCCCGTTTTGCTTCGAGTTCTGATTGGTTCCTTGTGTTCTCTTCGTTTATTGTGATTGGCCAATTAAGTGATTACTTTACTTCACTAAATTGAAAACCGCTCTATTAAATATTCAAAATCAGAAAAAGCAAATTTGACCGAGAAACGACATTTTGATGGGAAACGTGAGACAATTTTGCAGCCGAGTTGTTTTTAATGAGAGTGTAAATATCCGGTAGGAAGGTCCCCAGAGTACTTTACAGATGTTTCCTGATCATTCAATAATTATTTCGAGTCCGTCGTTTCTCAACCCACATTGTTAGCTCAGTTGGTAGCTATTGTAGTTTTCAGTGCGGGAGGTGTGGGCTACCTGCGATGGACTAGCATCCCATCCAGGAGGAGTAGTGATACTGCTAGTCACTTCATGATAAACCACTAGGCTTGTAGACAGACTGTAACCATAACCTTTAACCTTTCTTTCGCAGGTTAATAACACTGGCATCATTCCAGCTCACCCTGGAACTGTACTTCAAGGCCCGCCGGGTCCGGTGGGTCCGCCGGGTCCCCTGGGATTACAGGGCCCTCCGGGTCCCCAGGGAACCCAAGGTTCCGAAGGAATTCCGGGCCTTCTGGGGACAACCGGAGTCCCTGGCGCTGTTGGCCCTCCGGGACATCCTGGTGTTGTTGGTCACCGCGGGCTCAAGGGTCCTCAAGGATACAATGGATCACGGGGCCTAAAGGAGACATGGGGGTACCAGGCCCAGAAGGTGCCAAGGGCCCTCCTGGTGTACATGATCTAAGCCTTTGTCAATATAGGACTAATTCGTCGGTAACAACAAGTGGTCCATATGCTAATTCTATTGTTACTGTGGCTGAATCAAGTGTGAGTATAATCCTCTAAGAATTATTAGTGCATATCTCGACTATCTCCTTACACACTGCATCAAAGGTGATAAAGGGAAATGGTTATGAAACCCAACAAATGTCTTTGTTCCATGTTTTTGTTCGCTTTTTTGGCCTTGATCGTTGTCCGAGAAACTAATGAATAGAAAACGTTTCGGTTACGTCAATTCAAACCATGGTGTGTGAGCGCAAAACAAAAGATTGTGCACGGTCGTGGACCTTCCAACATAAATCTTGACATTTTTGTTTTCTTCTTTGAAGTTTGCTGGCCTTCATACCATTCCCTCTATTAACTATGACTGCATCATCTAGTTTTCTCAGAAACGTTCACAGAGATGGAACAGTTTTATTCTCTTTGTCCGTCTTCAAGTTAGCTCCATGTAGGATATTTAAGTCAATCGTTATGTACCATATATTGGAATACGGTAAACAATCTAAGCCAGGGTGCTTTACTGATCAAGCTGGGCTTAATAGAGAGCGGGGCTTCAGTTTCAAACGATAAATTAGCTATAACGCACATATATCTATATTATCTTTATCTTTGTTATCTACATCTTTATCTTTTTGGCAAGGTTTATTTTTGAGCTAATGTCGGTTCTATTACCTTTAAATGAGATAAAAACTCTTGCACAACATATAGCTACCTCTAGCTAAGTTCTGCTGTCTCTATTTACAGTCTTAGGAAATGGGGCGTTAGCAGGAACGAGTGTAAGGGGGGCTTATCATTAATAAGCCAAGTATTTGAATCGAAGTTGCCGTTGTAGTGCTCCTTGAGCTGATACGAGGATCGTCCTTCTGAACACTGTCTTTCTCTCCAAACAGAACCAAAAAATCCTCGGAGTGACATGTTCAACAGATGACGCCAGGCAATACCTGTTTATCACGTGACGTCACTTCCGGTACGCCATCCTACACTTGTACCTGCAGGGGAAGTGTCAGTCAGTACTCATCAGGCCTTATGAAATGTTACATACACTACTGGGAGTGTCCGCTGAAAACTTAACACTGCGATATCACGTGTTATCACGTGACGTCACTTCCGTCACGCCATCCTACACTTGTACCTGTAGGGGAAGTGTCATTCAGTACTCAACAGGCCTTATTAAATGTTACATACAATATTGGGAGTGTCCGATGAAAACATAACACTGTAAAGTGTGTGCTCCGCTTATGCACTACGCCCACAGAATGGATGATGATGATGTACTGTATATTTTAACTTTAATTAAGTTTTTAAGGTGGCCCGATCCTATTTATTGGCGCGTTGGTTACATTTTTGGGTCGCCCTTTTTGGTAGAAAATATTCAACCGATTTCTTTGAGTTTTGGCATCCTAAATGAAATATTTATGCATTTTAAGAAATGTTATTTATTTTATTGTGGGAGTAAAAACGTTTGAGATATTAGCATAGTTTTAAAACCTCATTTTTACAAAAAAAAAGCGTATAAGTTTGAAATCTGACGACATATTTTTTCCTTACTTCATCAAATAAGCCTCAGAGCTCTCAAGTTTTATATTTGCACGTTTCATGACAATCATGACCATGTACCTCGCTGCACAAAATGTAATTTAGCCACCATTTATTTTTGTGCAGCGAGTTGCATGGTCATGATTGTCATGAAACTGCATGTGTAGTAATAATTTCGCTTTTAACATTGTCCTAAATTGCTAGAGAAAAAATGATCGTTGGGTTATAAAAATTATAAGATTTTCTTGTACCGTATATGAATAAAACATGAATTGAGTGGTTTGATTTATAAACGGGTCAGGGCGTTTATTCGAAGAGGGGCGCTAATAATCGAGGAAATACGGTATGTGTAGACGCGCCTGCTTTTGACCTGAGGATGATGAATATCCACAGGATGAAATTATCGAAAAATAACATTATAAATCTACTAATCACGCTGATAACGATATTTGCTGAAATTAAACATCACGGATCTGAAAATTAAAAAACCGTTATATTTCCTTTGAAGAGGAACAAAGGAAACTTGACTGTTTAAACAGGCGTAAAAATAGTTTTGTCCAACACCACGGGTAACCAAATACAAAGCGCTCTACAGGAGTTTGTATAGATCTGAAATTCCGTTCAATCGAAAATAATTTTCACTTTTCCTTCGAAAAGTTGTAAATAGTATGAATTAAAGTGTTAAAACCCCACCGTTTTCTTTTCCTGTGTCTTTGTCGCTACTGGGAGGCTCCTGGAAGCCCTTTCGTATGGGCGGCGAATTTTTACTCAACGGTCGAAACCGCCACTGATCATGAATAAGAGTACTGTAGAAATTCGCCCAAAACGGCCTCTGGGAGCCTTCCACAAGCGATAAAAACACAGGAAAGGACAACAGGTAGGTTTTTAACACTTTAATTCACATTATTTACAACTTTTTGAAGGAAAATTTAAGATTATTCGAATTTCAGATCCATACAAACTATTATACTGTACAACGCTTTGGTTACTATGCCAACACGACTGCCTTCATGTTATTTGTCTTAAGAAATACATTCTCATCTACTGATCTATAGTCTCAGCTGATTAACAAAGACATTATTTAAACGTTAACTCATCTATAGTCCCAGCTGGAAAAAGAAAAAAGCTAAAGATCAGAAAGCGCAGCTCCCAAAACGTTTTTAAAATTAGTTCTTGATTATGCGAGGTTGGTTGTGCCAGTACTCCAGTAGCTTACCTTCGATATCAGGTTGGTAATGTCTGACGGTTCAAATACTTGTGACAAGTGGGTTCTATTTTTTTCTCAGGTTATTTGGGATAATTTTAAAGTAGGGTTCTGTCTTTAGGCTGCTAGAAACTACTGAAATTGTGCTTGCGAACGGAGTTCATACGTTCATTTAATTTTCACTTCCAGTTCACCCATGTTCCAGTTCTACCATCATCCATGTTGAAATAATGGCTTTTAGTCTTGAGCAAAGGAGTTTGTCAGCTAATTTACGTGGCTTTAATTGTGATTTTGTACGATTTCCATCGGTGAACGCATATAGAATCTTATAAGGATTAAAAAAATGTAGGGGTTGTAAAGGCAGTTTCTTCGGGTTTGCGGGGGTTTCTTTTTTGTTGTTGTTGCAAATTTGTGTTTTTGGCCTCTGCCTAAAAACTGGTCTTATAAATTTCCCTGAAACCGAGCACTACCTTTTAAGATTGTTTACTTCGGTAAAAAGAAAGATTCTATTTTTGCCCTTCAACAATACGTGATAGAATAGGAATTCGCCACTGATATCTGGGATTAAAATCCGTTATGATTGTGAATGTTTTCTTTGAAATGCTTGACATAGCTGCCAAAATTAGGACCGGACGTACCGCGTGCCCGAATGTTATCCTGTTAACTTTTGAACTCGTGAAATGCGAAAGCAATGACCGGGTTATAGCATTTGGGGGACAAATTTCACTCGCTAGGTCGATGGGCTGTAAACAGAAATCGCGCTATTAATTTATGCATATTGATTTATTCATTCACGATTTGAGTCATAAGAGCCTTTGATTTTCTGAGCGCGCAGATTGTTATAGAGAAAATGTTAGCACGCGTAAAAACGGTATAGTAATTTCACTTTAGTAAAGAGTTAGTGTATCACATTCCTGGCTCACCATCTCATCTCTTCTATCGACGAACACTACAAATCTCTGCTCTAAACTGTGTGTAAACTACAAGTTATTCTTCTTTTCATTAGGATGCGACGGAATTATATGTTAGTGGTTCTCCGTCGAGTGATAGTTTTCACTGTATTTATCGCTTTTCTGCTCCTCTTCATGGCAAAACATAATTACTTGAATCCACGTAAATTGGATCCCGTGAAAAAATCGATGACAAGATCAAGGTGCGACATGAAAATTGAAATCGGTGACATGTGCCCCAAGCTGTACACAGAGCTGAGAGGCAAATGCGAGCTTGACAGCAAAGGGTTCAACTGCCCCGATATACGACACATGGCGAACACATCAATGAGGCAATCCCAGCTTGTGATGACCAGATTGTTACGAATATTCGATCTCTTAGCCGCCAAACACAACATACGCTATTGGCTAAGCTCCGGGACGCTCTTGGGAGCTGCAAGGCACAAGGGGTTTATTCCCTGGGATCACGATGTCGATATTGAAATGCCCATGCAAGACTACATCGCGTTTTTTAAAGTTGCAAGCAAAGAACTTCCTAATGACATTTTCTATCAGAATTCTCATACAGACACTAATTTAGAATCGGCCAAAACCCAGGTGCCACTCTCCCGATCCACCAAGAAATAGGGTACTACACAAGTCCAGTGAACCATCGCTTAAGGGACAAGGCCAGTTGCAATGGTTACTGTCTATTATACGACTGTAACTGGCACGACGGACTTATGGTGGACTTGTTTGTGAGTGAGAGGGAAATAAAAGACGTATTTCCCTTGAAAGAAATGGAGTTTGAGGGTTTCGTATTTCCAGTTCCTAAAAACTGGAGAGTGATTTTACAGCAAGACTACGGTAACGATGTGCTAGAAATACCCGACAAGGCGACAGATCAACGGCCCTTCATAATACCATATCCGATGACAACCTGTAAGAAGTTAGCCAGAGAGAGCGTCACTGCATTCGACTAAGAAAATACCTATCAAGAATTACTTCCATTAGTGGATTCGGTATTCCACTTATACCAAAGTTTAGACATGATTAACTGCTGCTTAGTCAAAATGTTTTAAAATTGTTTTGTGCAAAATTTTGTTCATATTAAACGCACGCTCTGACTGGTAGTGCGTAAACATTTTAGACCACCTTATGTAAACACGGGTATGTTAAAAACACCTACCAACTCACTACACTCTTTTTTTTTTAAGAATGTTTAAAATATAACTGAAAATTTCGCGCGCTCTGATTGGTTAAAAACCATGTTTTATCAGAGTATAAAACATAGAAAAGCGTGTTTTATCGTTTCGCGCGCGTAAATCTATATTTTAAAGCACATAAAGAAGCCAAAACCAGTGTATTATACTGTCATAAAACACTCCGGGAATTTGAGAACACTCGAGAAATTTAGAAAACACTCGCCTGCGGCTCGTGTTTTCTAAATTTCTCTCGTGTTCTCAAATTCCCGTCGTGTTTTATGACATATATAATACATGGTTTTGGCTTCTTTATTTGTTAAATATTTTTCATGCCAGACTGAATATTCTTATTTTCCTGCCGATTTCAGGTTTAAAATATTCTTAATACATTCTTAGATTACAGCTCTATAGTATTTCAGTGACATTTAACAATTATTGGATGAGGTTTCTGTGTAGAATAATCAAGGTCGAGGTAAGAGTTATCAGCCGAAGCCGAAGGCTGAGGCTGATAACTCTTACCGAGACCTTGATTATTCTGGATATCACAAAAACCGAATCTAATAATTGTTTTATTATACATTCAACGAAAAAAAATAATGCTTCTGCCACCAGCGGCAAGCAACGCAAAGCGCGCGAACTTGACATGATTACCCGTGACCTTGAGTGTCCTTGACATGATTATTGTATAATCTGCAGGTTATTACCCGCGATCCTCTCGCTAATCTGTAGGTAGATGACGTAGATGCTTTCAAATGCGCTGATTTCGAAAATTCACTGTACGCTTTCGGCCAATCAGAAAAGAGATAGTGAGTTGAATGTATATTAAAAATAATTATCGTTTTGTTAACTCGTTTTGATTTAGGGAAAAGGAAAGAAGTATACACGGTACATATTTACCATACTTTTCAATGGTATAATAAAGTTCGTTATGTGATTTTATTGTATTTTATTTTCTATCAAAAGAGTGTAACAAGGAAAGAAAACGTCTTTGCTTTGTATGGTTTAGTAGGGTTAATTCCTAGTATGAATTTACAGGGCTGATGTTCATTCACAAGTACTTTAATCTATACAGTCAACTCTCGTTATAGCGGACACCCTCGGGACGTAGTTTGGAGTGTCCGCAATAGCGGGAGTCATTTTCAGTCAAACCTCTATAGCTTTCGCCGGGGGAGGGCTGGATTTTGTCCGTAATAGCGGGTGTCCTTAATAACGGAGTGTCCGCAAGGCGAGAGTTGACTGTAGTACCTATATATCACTTCTGTCATTTTATATCCTACCGCGGACTCGAAATCACTATAAACAGTATCTACACAAGTTTTTCCAAGTGTGACATGGAAGGTATTGGATATGGTTTTGGCGGGAAACGACCATTGTATTCATCGCGTAACAACGTTCCTGATTGGCTACATTCTGTAAAACATACATGCACGATGAGTGATAGTTCAAGTCTCCTAGTTGAACAGGTTTTTTGTGAAAAACGTGAAGGATCGACTCGTTACATAGCCCGTTGTACTTACGCATGATTTGAAACACGATGATGATGATGATGATCTATGATGATGATCTAAGCTTAGGGACTGTGCAATAATTATCAGGACGGGGGGGGGGGGGGGGGGGGTTGGAAAATGAGCTTCAGGTATCCTAATATTAGGTAATACCCCCCCCTCCTAAAGGAGTGAATTTTGTTATTGCCCCCCCCCCCTCTAATCAGTCAGATATTATGTACGACCCCTCCCCCCCCCCCCCCCCCCCCCCTCACAGTATACACACACCTTTATACAAGTACCCTACATTTTCTCTACACGCACCTGTGGATTAAAATCTTATAACCGAAAGAACGGAACATTTATCGGTTTTCATCTTATAAATAGGTATGGATTCACCAGTAATATGTACGTGAAATAAAATGTTAAGCCCCCCCCTCTCTTGAGTGACTTATTTTACCTTATTTCCCCCCCCCCCCCCCCCCCCCCCCCCCCCCCCCCCACCTCCTGGTATTTATTGCACAGTCCCTTAAAACCTTTCTTTTTAAACGTATTTTTAATTGCAACTGTATTATATGATTATTTTGTTGTTTAATTGTAAATATTGTAAAGCGCTATTGATACTTTGTAGCTTAAGACCTTTCTTTTAAAGTATTTTAAATTGTTATTTTTTATTATATAATTATTTTATTAATTAATTTTAAATATTGTAAAGCGCTGTTGGATACTTGTAGAAACAGCGCTATATAAATCATTATTATTATTATTATTATTATGATCCAAGAGAATCGGAGGTATTAGTCACACATTTCAGACCAAGAATAAAAAAACCCAACTACCTTAGCATGTTTATGAAATTGTTAACTGAATATATAGACCCTATTCCAAAATGGCTGCCAATTTAAAATTATTTTGTATATGCATTAAAATTTGCCTCACTAACCTCGTTCTAGAGTAAAATTATTTTGAATTATCAACTCAAAACGAGGTTATTGAGGCAAATCATTTAAATTTAAATACATACAAAATACATTTAAATTGATAGCCATTTTGGAATAGGGTGATTTCGAAACCTGAGCCCATAATTTCCTCGACATACATTTGAAGTGTATGTGTAAACGCGCAGCTTTTTGAGGTTGCTGATGTTCACAGAAAGATAAAATTACCTAAAAGTAAAATTATAAATCTGCTAATCACGATGATAACGATATTTGCTTAAAGTAAATATCACAGATCTGAAATTTTAAACAACCGTTATATTTCCTTTGTCTTTTAAATTTGCCAACATGCAGGAACAAAAAAAAACTTTACTGTTTAAACAGCAGACATAAAAATATGATTTTTACCCAACCTGACCACAGGCAACCAAAGCGCTGTATAAGAGTTCGTATGGATCTGAAATTCGATGATCGAAAATAATTTTCGCTTCTCCTTCCAAAAGTTGTAAATAATGTGAATTAAAGTTGTATGGCCTTGCTCACCATGAGTCCTCCATAGCTCAGTGGTTAGAGCGTCCAACCGGCACCTGGAAGGTCATGGGTTCGATTCCCGTTGGGGAGCTCAGAATTTTTTTCTGAGTATTTCGACTTGAGAGCGCTTCTTCATTAATTCACTTTATCCAAGTCACCCATTCCACTTATCGTGAATTAAAGTGTTGAAACTTCACCTGTTGTCTTTTCCTATGTTTTTATCGCTTCTGGGTGGCTGCTGCCTCCTGGAAGCCGCTTGGGGGGAATCAGTTCTACTCAATTACGGTCGAGACCGCCACTGTAAGCGTACTATAGAAATTCTACAACAGACAACAGGTGAGTTTTTTAATTCACATTATTTACAACTTTTCGAAGGAAAAGTGAAATTATTTTCGATAGAATTTCAGATCCATACTAACTCTTATACTGCCCTTTGGTAACCCGTACCAACACGACTGCGTTCATGTTATTTGTCTTAAGAAATACATTCTCATCTATAGTCTCAGCTGATTAACAAAGAAATTATTTAAATGTTAACTCATCTATAGTCCCAGCTGGAAAAAGAAAAAAGCTAAAGATCAGAAAGCGCAGCTCCTCCAAAGCGTTTATTTAGTTCCTGATTATGCGAGGTTGATAGTGCCAGCGGGAGCGGAATTTTTTATTAACTGTTGCTTACCTTCGACATCAGGTTGGTAACGTTTGACGGTTCAAATACTTGTGACAAATTACTTTGACAAGTGGGTTCTATTTTTTTTCTCAGGTTATTTGGGATAATTTTAAAGTAGGGTTCTGTCTTTAAGCTGCTAGAAACTACTGAAATTGTGCTTGCGAACGGAGTTTATACCTAACACCATTCGGCGATGGCTCGTTCAATGTAATCATGTATGGCGTGTTACTTTTGAAATCTGTTTTTTGCGTTCATTTAATTTTCACTTCCAGTTCACCCAAACCTATCAAAATGATGAAATATAGTGTTCTACCATCATCCCTGTTGAAATAATGGCTTTTAGTCTTGAACAAAGGAGTTTGTCAGCTAATTTACGTGGCTTTAATTGTGATTTTGTAAGATTTCCTTCGGTGAACGCATATAGAATCTTATAAGGATTTAAAAATGTAGGGGTTGTAAAGGCAGTGTCTTCGGGTTTTGTTTTTGTCGTTTTTTTTTTTTTTTGCAAATTCGTGTTTTTGGCCTCTGCATAAAAACTGGTCTGATAAATTCCCTGAAAACCGAGCATTACCTTTTAAGATTGTTTACTTCGGTAAAAAGAAAGATAATCTATTTTTGCCTTCAGCAAGCAGCCTAAAGACAGAAGCCCTACTTTAAAATTATCCCAAATAACCTAAGAAAAAAAAAATAGGACCCACTTGTCAAAGTAATGATAGAAAAGAATTCGCCACTGATATCTGGGATTAAAATCCGTTATGAATGTGAATGTTTTCTTTGAAATGCTTGACATAGCTGCCAAAATTCGGACCGTACCGCGTGCCCGAGTGCTATCCTGTTAACTTTTGAACTCGTGAAATGCGAAAGCAATGACCGTCGATGAGCTGTAAACTTAAATCGCGCTATTAAGGGGGGAGAACCTGAACTACAAGGAACCACAAAAATGTTGCTAAGGAAATCTCTAAACCTCCATAACTTTGGTTCCTGGACTCCAGTGGGCATCAAACGTTGTAGTGTTTGTTCAATTCACGTTCCCTTTAAATATTTCGAACCATGCCCATATTTGGTGTGTCACGTGACCAAAATGAAAAATGTCTAAAAACTCAGAAGGATTTGATCGTTTTCAAATTATTACTTTAGAATTTGCTGAAGAACGTCAATATCGACAACTTGTAGCATGCGTTTGATGAAATGTACAATATTTCGGAAGTTATAAAGCTTTAAAACTCTTAAAGCTTTATAACTTCCGCAATATTGTACATTTCATCAAACGCATGCTACATGTTGTCGATATTGACGTTCTTCAGCAAATTCTAAAGTAATAATTTGAAAACGATCAAATCCTTCTGAGTTTTTAGACATTTTTCATTTTGGTCACGTGACACACCAAATATGGGCATGGTTCGAAATATTTAAAGGGAACGTGAATTGAACAAACACTACAACGTTTGATGCCCACTGGAGTCTAGGAACCAAAGTTATGGAGGTTTAGAGATTTCCTTAGCAACATTTTTGTGGTTCCTTGTAGTTTAGGTTCTCCCCCTTAACTTATGCATATTGATTTATTTATTCACGATTTGAGTCATAAGAGTCTTTTATTTTTCTGAGCGCGCAGATTATTATAGAGAAAATGTTAGCACGCGTAAAAACGGTATAGTAATTTCACTTTAGTAAAGAGATAGTGTACAGTGACACTCCTGGCTCATCATCTCGTCTCTTCCATCGACGAACACTACAAATCTCTGCTCTAAACTGTGTGTAAACTGCATGTTATTCTTCTTTTCATTAGGATGCGAGGAATTATGTGTTAGTGGTTCTCCGTCGAGTGATAGTTTTCACTGTATTTATCAGCGTCGCTTTTCTGCTCCTCTTCATGGCAAAACATAATTACTTGAATCCACGTAAATCGGATCCCGTGAAAAAAACCATGGCAAGATCAGGGTGCGACATGAAAATTGAAATCGGTGACATGTGCCCAAGCTGTACCACAGAGCTGGGAGGAAAATGCGAGCTTGACAGCAAAGGGTTCAACTGCCCCGATATACGACACATGGCGAACACATCAATGAGGCAATCCCAGCTTGTGATGACCAGATTGTTACGAATATTCGATCTCTTAGCCGCCAAACACAACATACGCTATTGGCTAAGCTACGGGACGCTCTTGGGAGCTGCAAGGCACAAGGGGTTTATTCCCTGGGATCACGATGTCGATATTGAAATGCCCATGCAAGACTACATCGCGTTTTTTAAAGTTGCAAGCAAAGAACTTCCTAATGACATTTTCTTTCAGAATTCTCATACAGACACTAATTTAGAATCGGCCAAAAACCCAGGTGCCACTCTCCCGATCCACCAAGAAATAGGGTACTACACAAGTCCAGTGAATCATCGCTTAAGGGACAAGGCCAGTTGCTATGGTTACTGTCTATTATACGGTTGTAACTTTCACGACGGACTTATGGTGGACTTGTTTGTGAGTGAGAGGGAAATAAAAGACGTATTTCCCTTGAAAGAAATGGATTTTGAGGGTTTCGTATTTCCAGTTCCTAAAAACTGGAGAGTGATTTTACAGCAAGATTACGGTAACGATGTGCTAGAAATACCCGACAAGGTGACAGATCAACGGCCCTTCATAACACCATATCCTATGACAACCTGTAAGAAGTTAGCCAGAGAGAGCGCAGATGGAAGTGCGCACTGATGTATAAATGATTATTGTATTTTTTTTCACTTTGTGATCCTTTAAACCAGATAAACTTCTTCCTCAAGTTTTTCGTTTTTCAAGATGCAACCACGACCGCGAAGACAACAAGAACGTCACAAAACAATAGGTTTAATTAGTAATACAATATTCTGTACGTGTGTTTTTGCATATTTCTTTGCCGTCCCATGCAAAACAAAACGCACGTGCGTTTTTCATTTACATTTTTTTGCCTCCGTATGCAAAACAAAAAATCAAATGCCCAAATTCAAGGTATTGTGGAGATCGTGAACACGCGATGGTTAATTTTCCTGTCTCTATCTGGACTTGAACTCACGAATTCAGCTCCTGGAAAGTTCAGCCACTTTGGACAAATTGAAATTGTTGGAATAATCGCGAAATTGCTGGTTTGCAACCAATCCAGAGAGATTCAAATGACAAAGACGCAGCGGCCATGTTGGGGGTACAAACAATAGAAGCCAATTAGAAATATTTTGTTAATGACCCCCAGCTGACGTCAATTGCAAACCACCAATAGTTAATTCATTTTAAGGAATTTCGCGCGCGAAAAGAAGCACACCGCTGACCAAAACGAAATTGATCGCTTTGCAAGTTGTGAGAGCATAGTTTCGCGGTCCCAGGCCCTGTCTCTATCCCCCCTGCTGATAACTCTTTATACCGAGACCTTGATTATTCTGGATATCACAAAAACCGAATCTAATAATTGTTTTATTATACATTAATGCTTCTGCCACCAGCAGCAAGCAACGCAAAGCGCGCGAACTTGACATGATTACCCGTGACCTTGAGTGTCCTTGACATGATTATTGTATAATCTGCAGGTTATTACCCGTGATCCTCTCGCTAATTTGTAGGTAGATGACGTATATGTGGATGCTTTCAAAGGCGCTGATTTCGAAAATTCACAGTACGCTTTCGGCCAATCAGAAAAGAGATAGTGAGTTGAATGTATAATAAAAATAATTATCGTTTTGTTAACTCGTTTTGATTTAGGGAAAAGGAAAGAAGTATACACGGTACATATTTACCATACTTTTCAATGGTATAATAAAGTTCGTTATGTGATTTTATTGTATTTTATTTTCTATCAAAAGAGTGTAACAAGGAAACGAAAACGTCTTTGCTTTGTATGGTTTAGTAGGGTTAATTCCTAGTATGAATTTACAGGGCTGATGTTCATTCACAAGTACTTTAATCTATACAGTCAACTCTCGTTATTTAGCGGACACCCTCGGGACGTAGTTTGGAGTGTCCGCAATAGCGGGAGTCATTTTCAGTCAAACCTCTATAGCTTTCGCCGGGGGGAGGGCTGGATTTTGTCCGTAATACCGGGTGTCCGTAATAACGGAGTGTCCGCAAGGAGAGAGTTGACTGTAGTACCTATATATCACTTCTGTCGTTAATATCCTGAATACTAGCGGACTCGATATCACTATACAGTATCTACACAAGTTTTTCCAAGTGTGACATGGAAGGTATTGGATATGGTTTTGGCGGGAAACGACCATTGTATTCATCGCGTAACAACGTTCCTGATTGGCTACATTCTGTAAAAACATACATGTACGATGAGTGATAGTTCAAGTCTCCTAGTTGAACAGGTTTTTTGTGAAAGACGTGAAGGTTCGTTACGTAGCCCGTTGTACTTGCGCATGATTTGAAACACGATGAATTTTTCAGTGAATGCAAAAATACACCCTGTGGTTTTCCTCCGGTATTGAAAGTCAAGAGGACGCCGTAGAGAGCTTGTTTATCATTGTTGTTCTTCGTGGTGAAAAGAAGACAAAGGCCGTCAGGTATCGACACAATGGCTGTCCAGTTCAGAAAGGAAATGTCTGCATTTACCGAGTAAGACTTTAATGGACTCACAAACCAGGACATCAGAGGACAGAGCGCCAGTCGACTCCACAGAAACTAAATAGAAGAAAACAGAAATATCAGTTCAAGTTGACCTTCTAACTTCTTCTTCTCCCAGACTCCTTATTCTTACTAATTTTCGCGCGTACTTAATTTCGCGAAAATGACAGAGCCATATTTCGCGAGTATTAATTTTCGCGATTTCACAGGGGAAAAAGTGTATTAAATTTCGCGAAAATGTGACCAAATTTTAATCACCATTTAAAAAATCCGCCATTCATAATCGCCTATAAAGCGTTCATTTGATGAGTTTAAGGAAAAACAATACTGTGAATGGAAATGTTGACGACTGCATCAGAGACATTTTGCAGAAATTGCAAGAAAACGACGAATCAGAGGAGGAATGTGGAGATGCATAATTAATCACGGACAGAATTATGACAATTTTTACCCTTTGTATTTTACCAAATTACAGTGTCAATTTTCTTTGTGTAATGGAGTATTAAATTTCGCGCGTTTAATTTTCGCGGCACCTTTTTTCGCGAGTATTTAATTTCGCGAATTTTTTCCAATCGCGAAAATCGCGAAAATTAGTACTCGCGAAAATTAGTAAGAATAAGGTAACTTGGTTTTCGATTAGCCACGTAATGACAATCTAACATAATTGTGAATGTAAACAAAATGTTAAAAACCAATCAAAACTTCGCACACAACGTTCTTCTTACTTTAAGGAGCTACATCACGGAAGGTGCATCTTGAAAAATTTGGCCTAAATGTTTCAAGTTCGCTGTTCGTAACCCGTCTTAATCCTTCCCCAATCTTAACCATCCTTGTTCCTGTTTGGTTTATTATTACCTCTTTGGCGTTTTTCTACCTTAGTAAACGGTTATTTTCTGGCTTCCTTCGATTTGAACTGAGGTAATTTTCAATACAGCAAAAAAATGAATCAACATATCGTGACATAGCTCCTTTATTCTCAGATACCGTAAAATCGATATTTTCAGTCAACATATTGGGAACAAAAACAAATTTCAAGTAACAACATTAACTTAGTACAGTAAAATTAAACTTTTTGTTCCGCACTCTACTTCCTAATTCAGTGTTTGAAGTTAACAATGTTCTGTGAGGACATTTATACATTTATACATGGCAGGGCTGCAAATAATTTATTTTTTTCTTGAAAGGACATGTGTCCGACTAAGTCACCATTTTGGTCGGACAAAACAAAACTAAGGTCGGACATCATATTACAGTACCGCTTTATAAGCGAACCTGCTAATCTAACACGTTATCAACTAGTTTGCGTTTAGAACAAAACGCGCTCTACATATAACGCGTTGGCTTTTGAAGGCAAGAAAAAATTGTCCGGACACCATGTCCGACCACAGTTGGGATTTAATTGGACATTGGCAAATTTTGGTCGGCCATTGTCCGATGACCGACTGTTATTTGCAGCCCTGCATGGTGCCAAAACATGCAGGAGATGGGCCTATAACCGGGAGGCTTATTATCGTATCTTAATTTTAATGTCGCTGAAAATCCTCCATTAAAAAGTTGACAACAAAACAATATAAAAGCACTTATCAGAATAACACAAGAGGAAAGACACATTTCATCCCACATCAACTTACAGATAAAATGGTCTCTTATCCGTGACAGCTTCACTCGATTCTTCAAGTCCTAAATAGATAAATCAATCAGTAATATGAGTACTAATGAAAACCGTTGAGCCTTATACGTGGCCCTTCTAAGCCAACTTACAGCAACATAAAATAGTACCTCAGTGGAAAATTGCAGGCCTATAGTAAATATCTTGGTTGTTAAGTGGTTGTTCCTCAGTTCATGTCGGTATCATGACGTATCCTACGGAACTAAGTTACTGTTCAGATGGACGCAGTTATGAAATAATTTGTTTTTACGGACAAATTAAAAAAAAAAAAATGATGTGATTACTAACTAAAAATTATCACCAAACTTACGTCGTGTCTAAAGATCTCTCTACTGCAAGTATCTCGTCTGGAGTTGGCGACCACAGCCCGCTTCACACCTACAAACAGCAACAAAAAGCATTGGAAACAGAATGGAGTTAACAACCTGCCTCGTCTCCAGTAGTCTCCTACGCAGCCGTTATTTGTGTCGTCACGCAACGCTTCGAAGCGTTGCGTGACGACACAAATAACGGCTGCGTGGGAGACTACGTCTCCAGTCGCTCGCAAGCACTCACAGCGCGGCGGGGAAAGTCGCGGCCTGTGGAGGAGGCAGGTTAACAACTTTCTATTTGTGCCGCTGACTGACAACACACTCGGTGATTTTAAACCTACAACTTGTGGCCTAAGCTCCTACGAGTCTCCTGTAGCTCAGTGGTAGAGCGTCCGACCGGTGTGCGGAAGGTCATAGGTTCGACTCCTGTTGGGGGAACTCGGAATGTTTTTCCGAGTAGTTTGTGTCAATTTTGTTAGAAGGCTTTCCGAACCAATGAAGCATGCATGTGACATACCGTTGTTTTTCTCCACCCTTATTACACCTTCTGAGAAGCATTCCGCCAGCTTATCTGCTAACTCTTCTTCACACGGCTTTGTAATCGTTATTTCTGGAAGAAGTCTGTACGATGCCGTGGCTGTAGAAAGAAGAAACTAAATTTGACACTGTTGCCATTTTATTTAAAAAAAACACCATTAATGTATGTTGGCTGTTTTAGGACTGTAAAATACCTTTCGTTCTTCTCATTCTAAACTAGGTGCTCCAGCTTTGTAATCGAATTTCTGTTAGCTGTGTAAAATTGAAGCCATTTGGAAACAAATTTGCTTGTTTAATACCAAATCCAGCATCGCTAATAGAACATGAGTTGAAAATGCTATAATGTAATGAGGCGAGTCATGGCCACTTTTGCTAAAAACTGTAGGCCAATAGACACTCTCCCCAATCCCACTCGTAATTTCATGCTCGTTCCAGATCCTTCGGCCGCGTTCAGCCCGACACTCTCGCGCGAAAATACGGACTGTTTTGCAGTCTAGTAGGCCAACTGTTGGCTGTTTATCGACAAACGGCCAACATTCGGCCGACAAGCATCAGTTCCTTTTTGGAGCTGTTCTTCACTATTACGGACTAATTTACGGTTCTGCTACGAAAACAAGAACGAAAAAATCCTGAACACACGGCTCAAATACAACGTGAGTTTTGTCACAAGGCTACGCGCCATGATTTCCGCGCATGATCGCGCTAAAGATTGTGTACGAAAGCCGCTAGAGCTGAGTCCTTGTAGTCCTGTCACATACCGACAGGAGAGAACTTTGCATGGTCCTTTCCTATTCCTTTCACAGTATGCATCTTGAGGTCAAGTTCCTGGAAAACCGAAAATAATGAAGACAAATTAGGCCAGTGTAGGAAGGGATACAAAAAAAGTCATTCAGGCTACTTTTCTGTGTGTGTGACATACTGTAGCTGTGAATACCATAAAATTCCGAAAATACCCCCCCCCCCCCCCACAAATATAAGCCCCCCAAATCTAATACCCCCGGGCTCCATGGGCTAAATTCGGAGTGAAGTGTATATAACAGCCCACGGTCAGGACAAAAAATCCTGGCCTTGGAAGAGAGATGGCCATTAGTAGAGGTTTGACTGTAGGTGACTTTGTTTTTTTGTTTTTTTCAATTACCATGACAACATACCTGTCCTGGTCTCAACTTTGCGATCAGTATATCATTATGCACTGGTCTGATATCTTGTGGGCCGTACTGAAAAAGACATGATACAAGACGATTTTGTGATATACATCATCTAGTATTTTTAACTAATACACATCTCATGCCTCTTCTCAACATTACGAGTATCAAAGTATATATCTTGTTCCCACCCCTGCTGCTCTTTGTGCTTTTTCTATTGCAAAATATTACGCAGCGTTACAATTGTTTTCCTATTTATCCTTGTTCCCACCACTTTGGGAATCCTGCTTCCCACCCTGTCTTCTCCTGCCTCTCATATACTCCCTGCCCCCTTAATTCCAGGTGTCTGCCCCCCTGCCCCCTGCCCCCCCCCCCCCCCCCATATCAAATCGAAGTTGATGCAATGTTAGCCCTTTGTCAGAGCACAGTGGGAATCATGACGGATTATAGGTCACATGTTAATGCTATTGGAGGATTCATGACAACAGAAAACACAGAAGCACCTACATGTACATGTAGTTAGGAATACAAATTTGTGACTTTTCAATGTAAAACATGCATTATTCTATAATGTAATATATTTTAGACTATTTTAAATTTTGTAAATTATATTTTAGACCATTTGAATTTATAGATACCTAGGTTCGAGGGCCACTAGTTTATCAGTGTTTAACTGTTATGTGTTTACCCTCTTAAAATAAAGTTGCTTACTTACTTACTTACTTAAATTTTCTGCCAACAATATTGTTTCCATGATATATAGAGCTGCCAGATTTTAATATTTATTACCTTTCTGGCCTGGTTTCCCATCGGCACCCACTTCAAGTGATCTGTAGTAACTGTAAAACATATTAACCCTTTTTACTTTAAATGCACCAGGTTGATCAAAAACAAAGTGTAATTCCCTTGCACCACCAGGCTGATCAGAAGTGTAGTGCTGGTCTGATGGTTAGTTAACTGGACTACAGATTCAAACCTAGAATCACACTAACTATGCTGGAATCCACCCAGAAATATATAAAAATAATGGATTTGGCCAAACTGGCCAAAAAGGCTGGAGGGTAACCTACGATGGACTTCCATCACATCCAGGAGGGAAAGCAATACGTGTATGTTTTGTAGTTTAAAATGATTTTAGGTTAAAATGATTTCAAACTTGTTTATTTTTTATTTTTATTTGTCTTAGGATTATGGTAATAAATCTGGAACAAAGGAAATAAAACTTAAAGTGCCTATAACCTCAAAAATTATTTTTGCCCCAAATGAATGTTTATATTATACTAAGCAAAATTCCGTAAAAAATTTTGTTTTGGTTAAAACGGCAATTTTCTATGGGCCGTCAAAGTGAGGGTTGTTTTCCCCATGGCCGAGTCAAAGGGAGACTGAGACTAGTGACGTCATTCCAGGCCATTGGCGCCAGTTTTGAACTGGAAAGCAGAGGAATTGATCTTGATGGGTATTACAGAATTTTCGTAGAATGTCAATGTAATAACGTTTTCTGGGTAACCTGAAATATTTTATACATTTGTTTAATGCATTACGCTATTTTTTACGAGAGCTGTGGAATTGATTCGGACTATGAATTCGCTATGTCTATACGCTTTGTATCGAGCCGAACTCACAGAAATGTCACGCAACCCAAAGACACTTCTACAAACACGAGACTAAAGTAGCTTGAATACTTGAAAAATAATTTCTTACAACTTGTGTTAAAAATATAATATTATGAATTAGGTAGGGAAAGATTATCATGTAAATTGCTTGAGAGACCGTCCGCGAGCCGAAATAAACACCAGTCCACGCGGTGTCGCTCAACAGGGAAATTATGACATTCACACGGCACACGCAGCTGAATTGAATGAACAGAATCGCTTCACAGGTTTAAACAACGATGGAAAATACTGAATTGGCTTAAGTATTTGCATGGAAGTTCTAGAACGAAAGTCTGGACTCATGTATGAATTATTTGCAGTGGATACTCGTACGGAAGCCGTGCGCTATTCAGACAGTAATCTTCTGAAGCTTCTGTTCGAAGTTTACGATTCAATTGGGAATATCTTACTTTGCTTTTAAATATTTAGCTTAGCAGTTTCATGAAATAATGCTAAAGCCCGAAGATGTCGAATTTTTTCGGTGAGAATCTGTCCTCCTTTGATGTCGCCAGATCAGTAAAGTATAAACAAATGAAATGTGTCGCCGGATTGTTCGCGTAGTATAAACACTGTATAAACAGACTGAGCAAATTAGTCTGAATTAAATCAACCGTGCTCACTGTACTAGAATCGCTTAATGCATCTTAACAAAGATAATATTTTGGTTCAGCAAGAATAAATTATTACCTTGAATTCTACGAAAATTCTGGAACCCGAACGAAGCAAATTGAAGTCCTGTCCTTATAAGCTTTATAATAATTTGTACAAAGACAGAAACTCTAATTTCATCTTTACTCAATCTTCGCTGCAGACTCGCCGATCGATCAACCCAGAAAACTTGACCATGAAATCTTGATCTTTGAAGTGCTAAGAGCAACGGCAACGGCAAAGAACGGCTCGGCTCAATTTTGCACGCATTTCTAGCTCAGAACGAAGACACAACTCAAGGCTCGCAAGCGATCGATTGATGGCCTGGAATGACGTCACGAATTGGGCTAGATCCAGTAATTTCAGATGGTTCTGCTACTCGGTCATGTTTTTAAATAATGCGATTTTCCGAGACTTTGAAAATTCATAAAAAATCGCGGTTTCAACCAAAAAGATTTTTCTTTTCGGCGTTCTGCTCAGAAAAATGTATAGATTTTTTAGAACAAAAAAAGGTTTTTGGGGTTATAGGCACTTTAATAGTTTGAGATCATTTTGACATAAATTCATTTTAAACTACAACATATGCATAGTCACGTCATGCTACAGAAACCAGAGTAAAGCTGCTGTCATGTCCTGGACCAGACCTTACAGTACTGTTCCTGGTACATGCATGATAGTTAGCTTTACTCTGGTCTGACTAGATGTACTGTATTGCTGTTCCCCTGAGATTTAGCTGAATTCTCAGCGGGCCAGGTACACCCCAACAGACTTTCCCCACGCATGCTCCTCGCTATGACTTACCTTTAGAGTGAATAAATAATTCATCTGGATCTGTAGCATTCTTTGGTGCATTCTTGTTTTTGATGCACTTGACTTTTAGCTCAAACTGTAGAGTTGTATCATCTTTGGCTCTTCATCTCCTTTGTTAAAACAGAATCAAGCAATGGTTAGATCATAATGGATCAACATCTATTTATTAAATATAGACTGAAGCTGCGCACACTCTGATTGGTTAAAAACCATGTTTTATCAGAGTTTAGAAAATAGCTGTCATATAAACGGCATAGAATCTAGAATTCCCATTGTGTTTTACGAGAGTATAATACATGGCTTTGGCTTCTTTATCGTTAACTAAAACCCCAGCCCTCAAACTCTTTAACAATTGAAGGGTCAAGTGGAAAACTATGCTAAGTGAGCAAACGCGCTTTGCTCACTTAGCATAGTTTTCCACTTGACCCTTCAATTATACTGTGAAATTGTGCGGAATATCACCTGATACTTAGCCGACAAGGCCGTAGGCCGAGTTGGCTAAAATCAGTCGATATTTCGCAAGATTGAGCAGGATAAATTTATTGTTTTATTATTCAACACATTGATAACACAAGTCAAAACAAAAAATTTCTTCCACTTTTATTTCAAGAACTGACTTGAATATTTTGCAGCGTGCCATTTGTTACATATATCGCAGGATATCTGTTGAGTATGGCAACAGATATTGAGAGCATCATGACCATATTTGGATAGTGTTACAATACCCCGCTGTATCCTACCAGTTTGACCGAGCGACTTGACTGAGGTCTTTAGTTAATCACCAAGCCAAAATTAAGACTTAACATTTGTTGAATAATAAAAGCCTTTATACATCCTTTACAGCATTTGAATGACTTACCTTCAGTCTTGAAATCAAATTCCCTGGGATCTGCATAGATTGGGATCAGACCAAGCCTGTGAGCCAACACCTACAAGATAGATTGAGAAATAACTGTAGGATCATTTTAACATTATAGTTGAACTTCAACTAACAGAAATGATAAATGCATGCTGAACTGACCTCATCTTGGATAATAGAGGTGTTATTGTAAATGAAGACTTCTCAATCGCCATTGTTGCAACCTAAATAAGAGTAACTTGGATCAGTAACAAAGCTAATATAATCCTCAACAAACATGATAACTTAAATACCTCTTATGCATGTTTACAGACCAGCTATTATATATATTAAGTGGTTGGTTGAACAGAAGTTGTTCTCCTAGATGATGCGTGACACTTGAATGAATACTTCAATTCAAAAATAACTAATCAAATGTAAAAAAAGACTAAAAATAGATAAAAAAGTGTCATATAGTGAATAGTCACAGATGCAGTACACCATGCCAATACACCACGTCTAACATCAATGTACGCGGGCCAAAGAATTCAACCACCATCCGCGAACACTTTACCTGCAAATCAGAAAACATGGTGTACTGCATCTCTTGCCGTCAATGCCCCCTCTTATACATCGGAGAGACCGGTCGAAGTCTACGCGAACGTTTTGGCGAACATCTTCGCAGCATTCAAAAGAAGACTCCTGGTTTCCCTGTGGCCGAGCATTTCAATTCTGCCGGCCACACTCTTTCTGACATCATGATCGGGGGGTTGAGGATGTGCACCGGACAAGCCTCCGAAGAAAACAGCAGGAAATGGAAATCATTTTTAGGCTCGGTACTACACAGCCACAAGGCCTAAATAATGCTTTCCATTTCTATAAACTGCGCGCACATGGTGCCGCCTCTGCGCGCGCCCATGCCATTTTTTAAAAATTTAAGCCGCGCATACCAATAACGGTATTCATACTGAAGAAGGGCTATGCCCCGAACATTTATGACTATTCACTATATGACACTTTTTTATCTATTTTTAGTCTTTTTTTACATTTTATTAGTTATTTTGAATTGAAGTATTATATATATTAAGCTAATTTCTGCCTTGACAATTCATTTGTGATGAAATTTATAAGTTTAGACTTCAAAAGCGAAGCTTGGGAATGCAATTTTCATCCCCAAGCCTCGCATTTCAAGTCTAAACTTATAAATTCCATCATGAATGGACATTCTCAAGGGCAGCAAAGATGAAAAGGTTAAGAAGAATTAATGTAGTAGGGCATGAAGTTCCCGGTGTCGTGTCAAACTATGAGTGTGTTGTCCGTCTGTTGCTCGGAGATATTAGCTACATGTACATTCAGCTACTCTGTAAATCCGAGGGTAAATAAACAAGATGTATGTATGTATATGATGTATGTAATTGAGGCTGGAGGTGCATTTGAGCAACCTAAAATTAGCATAAAGCCTAATAGCTGCAATTGTCAAATGTTGTTATAATGCTTCATCAGAGAAAATTGTTGAGTGTGTCTACCAAGACTATAAAAACAGGTTGGGTCGACAGCCTCCAGATGAAAACAAATCGATGACACCAATGACATCAATGACATAATTTGATGAGTAACCAATTGGTAATCAGCTGATTAGTCCTTGATTATCACTTTGTGCCATAATTTCATCACGAACCTTCCAGTCTTCAGATATTAATTTGTAGGACAAATATTTATAAACAAGAATGTCATGGCCGAGTGATTTAGGGCACTGGTATTCTAATCTGGAGGTCCCGGTTTCAAGCCCTCCACCCTGCCAACTAGCTAGACTTGTCTTGGTAGTTCCCGAGTTCAACTACTTGGTCATGCTTTGTAAAATAGCCAACCTGCCTCCTGCCAGTTGGGATTCTTCGGCTGATTACTCACTGATGTCAGTGATCATTGATTTGTTTGTGCGGCAGGTTGACATTTCCATCCCTCCCCTCCCCCCCCCCCCCCCCCCCCCCGTATATTTTTATATACACTTGTGTTACACCATCTCAACCCTGCACGTCCTGCAGAGTATAGCACAACTCCAAGGAATCTTCACACGTGGCACATGCAGAGGAATATTTTCTAGCATCCATCACGTCCATAGAAAACTCACCTCAGCTAACAAAATCACTCCGTAATGCATTCGCAATAGAAGCATCAACACCGACCATATCAAACTCCATTTCAGTCTTACCCATTTGGACTATATCAATGCGAAATTTCTGCAACAGAAATGAGAAAATCATTTGATCAAACAGCCACACAGCGATCAAAACAGTACTACAAGTCTACCTCTTCAAATTTTTCTTGCTCCACGTGTCGTCATAACCCGGGTAATTTCCAGGCGAAATCTGTGCTGTGCGTCTGAAGTAAAAAATAATCTTATCAGATTGGGTATTAAGCATTTTAAAAATCGATCAATAAGCCATGTTAAAGATGTTCAGCTCACATTAATCACATCGTGTTCTTGCAGTCGGATTCTCGTTCGAATCTCTTCCATGGAAGCCATCTTGGATTTGGCCAGTCCAGTTTTCCGCAATCGGATGGGAACGAGAAGGAGACTGGGGATGATGTTTGAAAGAAAGACATGGAACCCCTGAAGGGATTACAAGCGGCCGATTTCCCGGGGGGGGGGGGGGGGAGGGCACTCCCTTATTTTCGCTATATAGGAACGTGCAGCTGGACAGGGTATGGTTTTTGAGCATTTTGGTCTGGAACAGGGTATACCAAAAGGCATTTTGGGGTATCAGGGTATCAGTTTTCCCAGGAGTTTGGCATGAAGATCGGTAATTGATACTCTGGCATAGGGTAGATGAAGTGAGTCGGACGAAAGAAACGCGTAGGAGTGTTAAAAAAGCTTTACAACTACAACTCGCAGTGCTGCTTAGTAGTTTAGCCTTTTGGGTTAGAAAGAAAATCGTTAAGAATCGTCCGGAATAGGGTATCTTTTTCAACATTTAGGGCCTGTTTACATGGAGGGAGGGTGACCCGGGTACCCGGGTCACCCTCCCTCCATGTAAACAGTAAACAGGCCCTTAGTCTGGAACAGGTTCGCAAAATTAGGGTTGTTATAGCCCAGCTGGCCACACCCCCACCAAATTTTTGGGGAGAACCCCCCCGGGCCAATTTCACCTTGAGGGGAGAAAGAACAATGCACCCCTCCACCCCCTCGGTCAGTTTTACTCTGAGGTTCTCCCGCCAATCTAAGAGTCAACTTCGAACCTGCGTGACGAAAAAACGTGACTGGGTGATGTCAATATTTGGCTAGCGTAAGTTTGAGCTTAGGTCAAGTTTTCTGTGTAGAAAATTTTTAGCTAATGTCAATTGCAATCATAATCAACAAGGGCACAGATGTGTTTTCGCTCAACGTGAAAATATATTGTGAATGACATATATGCTGTGGAATTGTGTAAGAAAAACTGTTATGTTTTTGGGACCGAGTTTTATCGTTCGTTTAATGAGGTGCATGTATTAAACAGAACAGAAATTATCTAGTGGCTATTTTATTTGCATGTCTCCTGGCTACGTTTACAATGTAATGGGAAAACCCTCACAATGCAATGCAATGTCAACTTGGGAAAGTGCAGTGAAAAAACAAGTAGTCACGCCAGTCTCGCTAAAGTCCGCAGTTTGCGTGAAACCGGAAGCCGATTCCCGCTGGGATGGAATAACGCGAAAAGGTCACACGCCAAATTTAGCACATTTTGCAACAACACTGCTGTTGCTGTGGGACATTTGTCTTTGCTTTTTTCAATGCGATTCCTGTAATAAACTCAATACATGTACGCACTTACACGACACTACAGAAAGCCTGTGGAAGAGAAATTCTCCACTGGCTAATTTTAGACCGAGATGCGATAACATCATGTCAACCGTGTAGAGGGCTAGGGCTAGCGACATAAAAACAAGATCGAATAACGCAGTAACGCAATTCGACTCCTCTGCTCCCTGTGTCATTTCAAGTCATCAAGTTTCATTTCTGCTGAAGTAAGAAAAGACGACTTTTTGTTTGTTATCCAACTTACATTCTGAAACTCATCAGCACATACATGATCAGCTTCACAGATTAGTATTAAAAAGAATCACTGTTCTTATGCACACATTTTTTATTTCTCCACCGCAAGTATTGAATTATTCATCTCTTGTAGGAAAAGACGATTAATAAGCTTATTCCTGACTTCATAGGTTAACTTTAAGATGCTCAGCTTCACAGATTAGTATTAAAAATAATCACTTTTCTTATGCACACATTTTTGATTTCTAGACAGAAAGTATTTGAATTATTCATCTCTTGTAGGAAAAGTGTGAATGTTAAAACCTTTCACGACAAAACGATTAATAAGCTTATTCCAGACTTCGAGGTTAACTTTAAGATTACTGTGTAGAAACTGAAATATATATCTAAATGCCATCAACTAATGACAAATAGTCATTTGAAAACATACCTTAATTTATCTTAATACCACTAATCCAAGGGACACTAATCACGTTTACAAAAACATATACCACGGGTATCGTAACTTGCGATCAGGAAGAGAAATCCCAATGCGGATTGCTCATGCTCATAGCACAATACCTCTATTGCATCATCTTTACATGACCAGAGATTGCGTCATGTCAACCGTGGGATCGAATAACGAGAAAAGGTCACACACAAAATTTAGCACATTTTGCAACAACACTGCTGTTCACTGCTGTGGGACATTTGTCTTTGCTTTTTCCAATGCGATTATTGTAATAAAACTAAATACATCTACGCACTTGTCTTACACGACACTACAGAAAGAAATGTGGAAGAGAAATTCTCTACTGGCTAATTTTAGACCGAGATGCGATAACATCATGTCAACCGTGAGAGGACTAAGGCTAGCGACATGAAAACAAGAACCCCCTGAAGGGATTACAAGCGGCCGATTTCCCGGGGGGGGGGGGGGCGGGGGAGGGGGGGGGGGGGCACTCCCTTATTTTTGCTATATAGGAACGTGCAGCTGGACAGGGTATGGTTTTTTAGCATTTTGGTCTGGAACAGGGTATACCAAAGGCATTTTTGGGTATCAGGGTATCAGTTTCCCAGGAGTTGGTATGAAGATCGGTAATTGATACTCTGGCATAGGGTAGATGAAGTAGTCAGACGAAGGGAACGCGTAGGAGTGTTAAAAAAGCTTTACAACTACAACTCGCAGTGCTGCTTAGTAGTTTAGCCTTTTGGGTTAGAAAGAAAATCGTTAAGAAATCGTCCGGAATAGGGTATCTTTTTTCAACATTTAGGCCTATTTACATGGAGGGAGGGTGACCCGGGAACCCGGGTCACCCTCCCTCCATGTAAACAGGCCCTTAGTCTGGAACAGGTTCGCAAAATTAGGGTTGTTATAGCCCAGCGGCACACCCCACCCAAATTTTTTGGGAGAACCCCCCCGGGCCAATTCACCTTGAGGGGAGAAAGAACAATGCACCCCTCCACCCCCTCGGTCAGTTTACTCTGAGGTTCTCCCGCCCAAATCTAAGAGTCAACTTCGAACCTGCGTGACGAAAAACGTGACTGGGTGATGCAATATTTTGGCTAGCGTAAGTTTGAGCTTAGGTCAAGTTACTGTGTAGAAAACTGTAGCTAATGTCTATTGCATCATAATCAACAAGGGCATAGATGTGTTTTCGCTCAACGTGAAAATAAATTGTGAATGACATATATTGCTGTGGAATTGTGTAAGAAAAACTGTTATGTTTTTGGGACCGAGTTTTATCGTTCGTTTAATGAGGTAGGGCTAGCGACATGAAAAAAAACCGTCCATTTCTTGAAGCGGCTCGATGCCCATATAGGGGCATCGGCCGCTTAATAAATTGAACAAAAATGATTGATTAGTTAAAATACAACTCAAATACGTGGCAGTTGATAAAACAGTTGTTTTTATCAATGATTATTTTGATAGCTCACTTCCGATTCAAACAACAAAAGGGAACTTTGTGACAAGCTCAAGAAAGATCACAGACAGTCCATTTTCAGTATGACTTGGTCCACTACTACTGATTAAAGAGTAATCTTGATTTCTATGATTCAACAAAGTTTATGTCGTGTGTGGTGCTTTTGAATTCGTTTCCATCCATATGTAAAGACTGAGATCAGGAAGCTACCGTATGTAAACATTTTCAATATTTTCCACAGGCAGTAGAGGATCAAAATTGGACTTTTTCGAGTTTCGATTATATGCTTTATACGATGACCTTTGTGAGGCGATCTATCGGCTTTATACGCGGTGTATTGCGTTACTACATTATTCGATCATTAAGTACCCGCTGGACGACAAAGAGAAAACAATAACAAGATCGAATAACGCAGTAACGCAATTCGACTCCTCTGCTCCCTGTGTCATTTCAAGTCATCAAGTTTCATTTCTGCTGAATAAGAAAGACGACTTTTGTTTGTTATCCAACTACATTCTGAAACTCTGCATCAGCACATACATGATCAGCTTCACAGATTAGTATTAAAAAGAATCACTGTTCTTTTGCACACATTTTTGATTTCTCCACCGCAAGTATTGAATTATTCACCTCTGTAGGAAAAGACGATTAATAAGCTTATTCCTGACTCATAGGTTAACTTTAAGATGCTCAGCTTCACAGATTAGTATTAAAAATAATCACTTTTCTTATGCACACATTTTTGATTTCTAGACAGAAAGTATTTGAATTATTCATCTCTTGTAGGAAGCAGTGTGAAAAAAATGGGGGGTTTTTTTAAAACCATTCCACGACAACACGGATTAATAAGTCTTTTTTATTTTCCAGACTTCATAAGGTTAACTTTTAAGATTACTGTGTAGAAACTGAAATATA